>BTPG01000005.1:165056957-165109457 GCA_036245525.1 Semisulcospira habei | reverse complement strand
TAAACGAAAGAAACAAATAAATGAATGAATGAATGAATGACACTGAGCTTCGAATATATCAAAATACCAATATGTAGGAGGTTACATCAGAAATTTGTCAAAAGTTCAGTCGACAATAAATAAATAAATAAATTGTCTGGAAAAGAGTTTTACGACGTTCAGGACACAGTCTGTAAGTTTAAATCCTGTGTCAGGCCGAATGAGTTCTTTAACCTGGTGTGAAGATGAGTGCTTTTTGTTGTGCCTCACACCGTCGCGTCCTCCAAAAATACTGCCCTTTGCTTTTAAGTATTGTCCAGAAAGTACATTTTTATCTGAAAAGGCATAGATTCTCATCAGCCCCTGCAAATGCAGGGGCTCATCAGAGTCTACGCCTTTTGTTTGCGGGACACAAGCATTTACATCTGTTCGACGCTCAGGATGAGAAAGGCGACGATGCTGAAAACTATACAGCTGCAGTGTCCGTCCTGAATCCCCAGACTAGTGGCGACCCGGCGTAGTCCTGCTCTCACCCCCACCCTGGAAACCCCCCGACAGTGTTGGCCAAGAGCCAGGGGCAGATGGCTGGACACCACCCGAGCTTGTCCCCACCATACCCTTCCCCCACCCTCACCCCCACCCAAACCCCCACCCCACTCCCCCAGACTGTCCAAAAGCGAGGCAGAGGGACAAAAAATCGATACAGGGCGGCTATTTTCACAGGGCTAGTTTGAAGCTTTCAATTATCCTTCAAATTACATTTCTATTTTATTACACATAACACGCTTCGATGTGGCGTCGCCTAGGCGACGATGCTTATGAAGTTTAATGGGCCTGTGACTCACATCAGATGGTGGGTAGAGGTACTATACGGTGGGCAACCCGCGTACCTCAAACCCAGTAAGTAGCGTACAAAGCATCACGTGGAAAGAGACGATTTCCGGGGATCGGAAGTCGGTCAAAATTGCACATGTTTCGGCAAAAACAGTGGTCCAAAAGACCTGACAAACACGTGATATGGCATGTTTGTCCGGGTTTTTAACTCAATCAGCCTGGCGTACGTATTTTCCAACTATCTAACTACTATGCATCTGCTGTAGTGCGTCAGGGCTGAATGGGTTAATCCACTAAATTCAGACCCAAAAAGGTGATTGCCGAGCGTGTGAAATGTAGAGAATAACCCAATCAAGAAAGAAGCACGCTTAAGCGTGCTTCTTTCTTCATTGGGTTATTATTTTTTATCCCGCTGTTTTCGTTGAAAAGTGCAATTCTGTTCAGGGAGGCTTATTGTATTGTTGTACTTGCATTTTATTTATAGCGGGGGGGGGGGGGGGGGGTCGCTTTATTAAGTGGCAGATATAGATTTAGCTTTTCTATAAATTACCAGTAAAACAGATATTCACATATGCTCACAAATAGGGGGTATTTGTCACAATCCAATGTGAGAACAATAGTACATTTAGTACAGTTCGTGTTGATCTGTGCGAACCTGAGCCAACTCTAGTTGTACAGAATTTCACAAGGGCGATCAGTCGAAGTTTCGTATAGGCTCAAGATCTTTTCTTATACTATCTGTACGAAATGTCAGCCTTTCAAAGTAAAGTGCCTCGTATAAAGCCTAGGTTACGCACTGGACTACGACCGGTATGAAATCTTGCTTGGTCTGACAGACCTATGATAAATCCCTAATCCCGCAGCTTCCATCTGCAAGAGGCACAGACTCTCATGCGCCCTTGCGACAGCAGGGGCTCATGAGAATCTATGCCTCGGGCTGAAACAGACCGACTTTGTGTACATCATCCTCGGCGGGAAGATGCAGTTCACAACTGAAAGTCCTGGTTTTCATTTCAAGTTTTGGGACCGGAGGTGATTGTACCTGCGAGTGAGACCCCAGTGTGCCGAAAGTCCTCAGGCCGACATCGGCCGCAATCGGCCCGCGCACTAGACGTGCGCGGGCCGACTGCGACCGACGTCGGACCGTGGCTATTGTGTTCACTAGAGACGGGTCCAGTAGACTGGCTGTCTGGTCCCAGTTCTGGTCAGTCAGCTTATTACTGGACATGAAGATGTACGGAAGACGTTTCATTTATCATCGCACACAAAGTTACGCCCGGCCAGCAAGAGGCAACGATCCTCATGAGCTATCACAGGTCTCGAAGACTCGTGACGAATGTGCCTTTTTAGGTCCCCAGTAACGTATGTGTTCCATAGGACGAAGAGATCATTTATGAAGAATATACTTACTGAATAGTCTCTCAATCTACAATGAAAAGACAACAAAAAGGGAAGAGAGGGGAGGTGGGCTGGGAGGTGGCCGGTGAGGAGGGGGGAGGTGGAGGGAATTTGAGAACTTGTCTTTAATTAGTAGGAATAAGTGCCTGAATTGAAATAAATTAAAACATTTAAAGTTACATTTTTTTAATTTAAAAGGAGAGAGAGAGAGAGAGAGAGAGAGAGAGAGAGAGAGAGAGAGAGAGAGAGAGAGAGAGAGAGAGAGAGTCACTAACAATTAATTTTTGACTCTGCAACTGAGACTGGAACTCGTAAGATAACAATTATAAAGAGGACGAGCGCAATGCCTTTACTTTGAGTGTTAAAGGTCCCGCTTCACCAGCAGACAGTTAAACTCAGCCCCAAACGAGGAGCCAACTGAACTTTTTTCTTTCATCTTGGCGTGCTGGCCTGCGATTTTGTACCTTGACAACGCATAAAAGACAGCGTGTGCTGGTCTATGATTTTGGACCTTACGGCCTTCCGGCCGTAAGGTCCAAAATCACAGACCAGCACACATGTTGTTTTTGTATTTATTATTATCATAATGTTGTTGGCATTGATGGCTTATTACTCTGGTCCACACTGAGACACGACAAAGGGGAAAAAATGGGGGAGAAAAAAACTCTCACTCTCACACACACACACGTTCAGAGCCCCAGAAACTAACCTCAAAACAAACACTTCTCACCCCAAAAAGCGAGGATTACACAATTTCTCAGTTTTATTTGAAAGCTGAATTTAATAACAGGTTTCCCCCTTTTCGTTCAATCTAATTCCGGAGTCTGTCCATTCTCTCCGTCTGCATGCGCCAACCAGTTCTCAGGAAATAACTGTCATTAGCAAGCGTCATAGATCCTCATGAGTTCTTGCAGTGGTGCAGGGGTCTATTAGGATCTTTACCACTTGCAGGTGAGAAAGGTCTTGATTTTTATATGTATTCCGTTGTACGTTTAGGTGTCTGTGGTTATATTCCCGGTGTAGTCTGTAACGACAGGTTCTAAACGAACTCAAGTCCAAATTCTGCGAAAGTAATAGACACCCATGAACACTAAACGCTCCAGGGACTCATGGGGATCTATGCGTGTTACTGCACAGGAAAATCCTTGAAGGGAGGAGGCCAAAAGGGTTCAGTCAGTACTGACAGATTCTCAGACATTAATGTACGTGCTGAAATCTGTTGATTCTTTTTTCAACGACACAGCGAACACCTGACGATTGTATTCTCTAAAAAAAAAACAAAAAAAAAACACAGATGCCAAAGGGTGCCAGCAAGAGTTGTAGACCCTCATGAGCCCCCGCGGACGGCTAGGGCTCATGAGTGTCTATGCTTCTTGCAGCTAGTCGGGCTTCACTGACGGAAATATTGTTGCAGGAACATGTGGCTTTTTCTCCAATTCTGTGAATCACGGCACACGCAGCCCAGTGCAACTCCCGCCCCCCCCCCCCCCCCCCCCCCCCCCCCCCCCCGCACCCCCCACCCTCCCCACTCCCTTTACCGTAAGCAAAAGATCTTCGGACCGAAGTCGGCCGCCGTTGGCCCGCTCACTGATCGTGTGCGGGCCTACATCAGGCCGACAGTCGGCCCGAGGACCCTTCGCTCAAAGGGATGCCGTCGCTGCATGTATGGCATTCATTTGTGTGATAGTCAAGGAGCCTTCTGCAAACAATTGTTCATCATTATAATCAGGATGAAAGCGGCCCAAAGGGGAAAAAGTTTGATTTCCATGACTTGCCTCCCTTGTTGTTGAGGACAACGCAAGGATGAATTTTGGTAGGAGGGGGGTAGGGGGTGGAGGGGTAGGGGGTGGGTGGAGTGATTGATAAGGCGGGAGGAAGAGGGAGGGGATGGGGAAAAGAGGATAGAATGAAATTGGTGATTGACTTTTACGCTGACTAGTTCGAAGATGATTGGAGTGAGGGTCTGTGCACGTGTGTGGGGGTATGGGAGAGGGGGAGGGGGAGGGGGTGGGAGGGGACGAAGGGGCGAGGGAGAAGCAAAGGTGTCTTGCGGCTGTGTGGAAGAGAAGGACGGAGAGAAGCGAGCTGAATGGGAGTCCCCCCCCCCCCTCACCCCCCAGAAACAAATGTCAGAAGAGTCACAACTACCACAAACAATATTGTAAGTGTATGTGCATGTTTTGGGGTTTCTGTTTAATAAACGACCATGTATTGTGCCTGTGCCACTTTTCTGCCTGTAACACACACACACACACACACACACACACACACACACACACACACACACACACACACACACGCACGCACGCATACAAGCACTCACTCACACACACACACACACACACACACACACACACACACACACACATGCAAGCACTCACACACACACACACACGCACGCACGCACGCACGCATGCAAGCACTCACTCACTCACAAACACACACGCACACACACACACACACACACACTCACTCACTCACTCACACATACACACACACACACACGGACACACACACACACGCACGCACGCATGCACACACACACACTGACAAACACGCACACTGACGCCTCACCCTCGCCTATCACATCCTCCCCCCCCCCCCCCACACACACACACACACCCCACACCCCACCCCCCTCCCACCACACACACACACACACACCCTCCTGCTCATCCCCTACAGCCGCTCCGACCCCCCACTATTTCATTCTCCCTGCACTTACCTGTAAACAATACAACAATATAAAACAAACGGGCCCAGTCTCTGGCACCGCTTATTCCTGACAGCTATACGCGCGCATAAAACTTGACACCTTAAATCAGGTAAGCATTCCGCTAGATATGATGTAATGAAGGCAAGGGTGAGATCACTCAGCTGATAGGCAGCAAGCTTATTAATTAAAATATCATGAATGACAAGATCAAAAGCTTTAGAAAGGTCCAAAAATACCGCTCCAGTCATTTGCCCATTATTCATAGCAGTTAACCATCTGTCAACCAGGTGAACCACAGCTGTGTGACAAGGATGTCCCCTACGAAAACCAGACTGTAGTGGATGAACGAGTTTGTATTTATCTAAGAAATGTTGTAAGTGTGTTTGGATATGTCTTTCAATCGGTTTTGACATAGTTGACAACAGAAAAATGAGTCTGAAATGGTTGGGGTCATTTAAATCTTTTGTTTTAGGTAGCGGTATTACCTTTGCCGTTTTCAGACCAGACTGAAATTGTCCATGTTGTATGCAAAGGTTGTAGATGTATGTTAGCGACTCGACGACGTATGGAAGAACATTTTAAGAACATTGCTGCTAATTCCATCATGGCCAGATGTACGTTTACTCTTTAATGAAGAAATGGATTTTCCCACTTCATAAGGTGTTAAGAGCGGAATGTTGCAAGACGTGTTAGGTGTTAATCTTTCAGCACAAAACCTTTTTAGTTTTTCTGAAACATCAGGCGGTTGACCGGGCGACGTAAGATTCTGTAGCAGTGTAGTGGCGGTAGAGAGAAAATGCTGATTAAACGTATAAGTTGATATTTTAGTGCAATGTGCGGTATTTCTGGACCTCGTAAAGGCGTTTATTGCACGCCAAACAGAAACGATATCTTTTTTGCCGTTCATGAGATGGTGAAAGTGAGACCTCTGAGCATTTCTAACTAAATATTTTATAAGGTTTCTTTGTTTTCGGTAAGCTACAAAATTATTGCTCCTTTTATGATCATCTGGAAACTGCATGGCATCCTTGATTTCATTGTTCAGCCACGCGGGAAGTTGGGGATTTTTCACTCGTTTCTCTCTGAAAGGAGCATGTTTATCAAGAACAAGTATTCAGCATCGCGGCGCAAGACAGCAATGTCCTGGATAGAAACGGCTTCCTCACTGATGTTAGGATTGAGGCGCGATTCAGTGACACCAAACAAATGAAAAGGACTGGGTTGAGTCAAGAGCACACAGAGATCAGGGATTTTGTTATACAAATGATATATGTTTAAATGACCAATATGTAAATGCCGACCTGATATCATGTTTATATCGTTTCAGATCAAACAGCAAAATTGCTCACGAGACTAATAAAATGAATGAAATTAATATAAAAGGCTAAATTTAATAATGAAACTAATTAATAAAGGTTACAAACAGCTTTTAGCGTCAATAGTTCACTGGGCTATACAAGACAGTCCAGTCAGTAAACAACTCGCTTCACTGCCACAGTAAAAGAACTCACTTTACGGTCACAGTTGAATGCCCACCGCTTGCAATAATTGCAGCGGAAATGGCACATTCAAAACACTATACGGCGTCAGCACAGGCAATTAATGTCGCGCATTACAGCTCAGTCAAAAACCTTGCATATCGCTACTCCCAACATTGAGAAATTAGGAAAGAAAACCATTCAGCAACCACTTGAAAGTGAATGAATAATGTTAGTCATAATACCATCATAAGACATAATTATGAAGGAACGCTATGTAGAAGGAAGCCGTTCATATATAGGACTTGTCCCAATAATGTCCTTGGCTAGGCTATATGTAGATATTTAGCACACTGTGGCGTGGTTTTGAGTCTTTGCTTTTGGGAAGAGAGAGAGAGAGAGAGAGAGAGAGAGAGAGAGAGAGAGAGAGAGAGAGAGAGAGAGAGAGAGACAGACAGACAGACAGAGAGAGAGAGAGAGAGAGAGAGAGAGATGATGATGATGATGAAACGTTTTTATTCAGGATAAAGTTTTAGGTATGCGAATGCCTCTCTTACAAACTGTCCTGCTACTCTACACACATAAATATATATCGAGCAACACAGTCACTGTAAAATATTAAAAAAAAAAAAAAAAACATAGTATCAAGAACACTCAAATGTACCAAAAGCATAAAAGGCGAAAAAAATAAACAAACATAATAACAGCGACATAAGCTGATGGTCATCTTGTAATTAGAACATGTCTCTGTGAGTACAGCATCAATAGAGGAGAATTGAATCGTGATATTAGTTTAGAATTAAAAAGCGGTAAAGGCGATCCTTAAAAATACTAAATTTAGAAATAGACTGGGGTAAATTATTCCATGCTTTTGCACCTGAAAAGGCCAGGCTAGTTTTATATATATCATGTCTTGTTCTTGGTAGGTGGAGCGACCCCTTTCTTGAGTTCTGTCTATGATTATCTGAAAACAGAGTTCGCAAATGGAGTAGGGGTCTCAGTTTCGTGTAGAATCTTGTATATTAATACACACCGATTAAATTCACATTTTTTTTGTTTAATGCCAGCAACTTAAGAGATTTGATTTTTTGTCTGTGGAGGCGGGTCCAGGAAGTATGAGTTTAACACCTCGACGATACAGAATTTACTTTTTTCATATGAACTTCTCAGCAACCGTCCCAGACAGTGGAACTGTAATTACAGTGCGTTTTGATATGCGCGTGGACGAAAAGTTTGCAAACGTCAGGATTAACTATACGGTTGAGCTTAGACAAAAGGAACAAGTTTTTGGACAAAGATTTGTATACGTTATTAACATGAGGTTTCCAGTTTAATTGGTTGTCTACTGTTACGCCCAGCAAGCGATGCTTAATTACTTGTTCTATAGGTTGGCCATTTAAGGTAAGTGTTAAAGTTGGTAGGCCGCGCTGGTGTTTCTGGCATGTTGTAAGTAATACGCTCTTTATCTTTGGAATGCTAATTATCATGTGATTATTAATGCACCAGTCAGCTACTTCGTCCAGGCTCTGCTGGAGTACCTCATTGATGTTCGTTAGCTCCCTGTTAGATGTGTGTACGATTGTGTCGTCAACGAACAGATCACAGTTATACAACAAACCAAGGGGAATTACTCAGCGCTGGACAGACGAACAGTTAGATCCCCTGCCCCCTCCTATCAGGCACCCAATTGGTACAAATCTGCCAGCGCTAGCCTCACCTATCTGGTTTGTGAGAGATCACAGTTAGCCTCTGGGTGAGATATGCACAGCGGCAGATCATTAATAAATAATAGAAACAATAAAGGCCCTAAGATAGATCCCTGTGGAATACCACAAGTCACTACACCGTCTGATGAAAATTTGCCATTTAGGAGTACTTTCTGTGTTCTGTTTTTGAGATATGAAAACAAGGGGGAAACAGTATTCGAGTCAATGTGATAAAGTGGTAGTTTTTTTCAGGAGGATGGAATGGTTGACAAGGTCTAGAAAGATTGCGCCTGATACTTTGTTGTCATTAATGGCAGAGAGCCATTTACCAATAATGTGATTTAGAGCAGTCTGGCGGGAATGTAACGGTCGAAAACTGGATTGTGGAACACTAATCAGATGATTTTGTTCAAAGGAAATTTAGGAGATGAGTATGTATATGTCTCTCAGGTGGTTTCGAAATTGATGATAAAATGGATATAGGTCTGTACTCATTTAAATTGATTAAGTCTTTGCTTTTGGGAAGAGGAATTACCGTAGCCCTTTTTAATTCGTTAGGAAATACATTATGCCTAATGGCTAGATTGTAGATGAATGTCAGTGACTCAACGATGAATGGCAGATATAATTTTAAAAACTGAGTACTGATGCCGTCTGGACCGCAAGATGATTTATTTTTTAAACTAGAAATAGATTTACCAACTTCCAGAATACTCATAAGAGGCACAGAAAATGTATGACCCGCTCTCTGCTGACTATAATGAGAGAGAGAGAGAGAGAGAGAGAGAGAGAGAGAGAGAGAGAGAGAGAGAGAGAGAGAGAGATTGATTGATTGATTGATTGATTGATTGATTGATTGATTGATTGATTGATTGATTGATTGATTGATTGATTGATTGATTGATTGATTGATTGATTGATTGATTGATTGATTGATTGATTGATTGCTTAACGTCCCGACAGCAACAAGACTTTCTCAGGACGTGCCTGCACTGCTTGTGAAAAAAAAAAAAACAGAATATTGAATGTATGTCGCCAGTCGGTCCAATACGTTAAATAAACCTACATGGGGCCTAAATAAAGCGAAGACCATTAAGCAACACACATCCAGTATCAAGAGCTTCAGGCAGCGCAGACAGTAGGGAGAGTTTAAAAAAGGAAAATACAGGTGAATGGACCAAGGGTAGGCAGAAACACATGCCTCAGAATAGAGAGGAAAACCCACCCTGTGGGGCTGACCAGGGTGACCCTGGGAACTAAAAAGTAGTTAACCCAACCCAAGTCCCCATGGGCAGACCCGGGTGGGAGAGAGAGAGAGAGAGAGAGAGAGAGAGAGAGAGAGAGAGAGAGAGAGAGAGAGAGAGAGAGAGAGAGAGAGAGAGAGAGAGAGAGAGAGAGAGAGAGAGAATGAATGAATGATACTTTATTTCTCAAGGATGGAAACAATAGGCGCACAGGCCTCTTTTCATGTTTGTCCTTGCTAAACTACAACATTAAAAGCAACATTAAAACAATATGTTAACAGCACAAAACAAGCGGCTACACCCCACAGGTCACTTGTGTTACATTCCGATACAAGTTCCAAAGTCGCTGAAGATTACACACACACACAGAGCAAAATGACAGGGTCTTGGGGGGGGGGGGGGGCGGGGTACGATGTAAAGTGTGTTTATAGAAAGCGACTGCACACTTATGATACAGCTACTCATGTGTAGAAATTTAGTGAGCAGGCAAAACACCACGATAAAGAGAGATATTATGCAAAAGCTAACAAGTGCAAAATGGAGGACCACAGGAAATCATTGCCCTGACTCTTTTGGGCATATTATCTACGTTTCTTTCAAGTTTGCTCAGAGATGTATTTAAAAACTTTCGTCCTAAACAATGGAAGATGTCTCGTTTGCTGTATATGTGGAGGAAGTAAGTTCCATAAATAGGCACCCGCGTACGAAAGGCTGGATTTAAACAAATCAATTCGGGGCCGTTCAATGACGAGACTGTTCCTCAAAGTGCAGTAGACCCTTTCGCTCTCAGTGAAAAGCTTAGCCAGGTAGAAGGGGGCTTTCCCGTTCAGTGCTTTGTGCATAAGTACGCACTTATTTAACGTAAGGTGTTGATGTAAAGTTAGGAGCCCTGTTGCCTGAAGCTTTTCCTCCAAAGTTAGAGAGGGGATTGGGAGGATCAGTTTCACTGCGCGATTGTATAGAGAATTGATCCGCTTAAGGTTAGCCTTACTACAGCCGTCCCAAATAGTAGATGCGTAGTCAATGTGAGGTTTAATGTAGGAGTTGAAAAATAGCTTTCGTGTCTTAGTATCAATGATAGATTTTAATCTTGACAATAAAAATAGCTTCTTTGATAATGTTTTCCCTAGTTGTGTTAGATGGGGCAACCAGCACAGTTGGTCATCAACAATTACCCCGAGGAGGCGATATTCCTTGACTTGGTCAATGGTAACTGAATCAAAAGAGAGGTTAAGTGAATGGGGGCGGAGCTGATGCTTTTGGCGTGTTGTGATTAGCATGCTTTTCGTTTTGGATGGATTTACAAGCATTTGATTATTTTTGCACCACAGTGAGACCTCCTGAAGACAAAGCTGAAGATTGCTTGATATTTCAGGTACAGTTTTCCCGCCAGCGTGAAGAGTTGAATCATCGGCAAACATGTCACATTCGGTATTTGGATTGGATATATAAAGAGGAAGATCATTTATAAACAAACAGAAAAGTAACGGCCCTAGTATGGATCCCTGGGGTACGCCATACTCAACACTCTTTTCAGAAGAGAAGGTAGCATTGATGTACACAGTTTGAATTCTCCCTACGATATATGAACGAAAGAATGAGAGTGTCCCTGGGCTGTTCTTGTTAAAGTAGCAGTCTAGTTTCTCTAATAAAATTTCGTGGTTTATAAGGTCGAACGCTTTTTTTAGGTCTAGAAAGACAGCACCAGACATTTTGTTTCTGTTGATGTTGAGCAGCCAAGTGTCAATCATATGAACCAAGGCAGTGTGACACGAATGTTTAGGGCGAAAACCAGATTGATATTTATTCAGGAGAGACTTTTCTTCCAGGAATTCGAGAAGATGTTTGTGTACATGCTTCTCAATAGGCTTCGATAGAATAGATAATATGGATATAGGCCGAAAATTATTTGGATCAGATGTGTCTTTTGTTTTGGGTATAGGTACCACTTTAGATTTTTTGAAAGCCGCCGGAAAAATATTAGTTTGAATACATAGGTTGTAAATGTAGGTTAAGCTTTCCACAATGTATGGAAGAGAAAGTTCGAGGATAAAACCATTGATACCATCAATGCCAGCTGACTTTTTGTTCTTGAGACTAGAGATAAATCTGCCCACTTCATGTACAGCGATGTAGGGGATATTAAAAGCATCACCCGCGGACAGTCTTTGCTTACAAAAGTCACTAAGCTTAAGCGATGCGACATGTTCCACCTGATCTAAACCTTCAGCATGTAGTAAAGATTTCGGAGCTAAAATGAAGTGGTCGTTAAATGCATCGGCTTTAATGTTGGCAGTCGTATTTGCAGAACGACTTTTACTATTGTTAGTTAGTAAGTTTAAAACTTTCCATACTGAAGACGGATTCCCGCCGCGTATAGTTTTCTCTACCAGTGCTTTTTGTGCCTCCCGGATAAGGTATTTGACTCTGTTCCGTAACCTTTTGAACTCAATAAAATCTTTGTCCCGCTTGGCTCGATTTCTGGCTTCCATGGTTTGTTTAATCTCCTCCGTAATCCAGGTGGGGGGCTCACGGCACCGGACTCTTTTTCTTTTTAAAGGGACATGCTTATTTAGCACTCCGAGGAACAGTTCAAGCCACAGTGAGAGCGCTACATCAGGGTCATTGTGATTGTAAACTTCATGAAACGGCAAAAAACTGAGGTCATGAAGGAAACTATCTCTATCTAGTTTTCTAAAACATCTATAAGTAATGTATAAATGTTGGGTTCGGCTCTGTTTAGGAACATAACATGACCATGTACAGGTGATGGGAAAGTGGTCACTGACAGCTAGTGAAGGGACATCAGTTTCAATGATAGCTTGAGGGTTGTTAGTATAGATGTGGTCAATCAAAGTACACGAAGAGTGGGTTACTCTGGTTGCAGTGGTAATCATCTGTTTTAGTCCAAACAGCATTGTTGTACATTGCCACATCGAATGGGGTTTTGAGATGTCAATGTTAAAATCACCGAGAATGAGTATATCCCTGCCTGTGTCATTCACTTTATCCATCACCTGTACAAAGTCGTCATACCACTCGGCAGTGGATGCTGGATTCCTATACACAAAGCCAACTAGCAGTGGCGACGTGTTAGGAAGCTTGACTTCCAACCATACGCATTCCACCTCCTTTGTCTCAAGATCAAGACGTCTGCGTACCCTGTGCTGAACAGTGCGGTGCACATAAACAGCTAACCCAGTATGACCAGGAGAAGTTGCATCACGTCGAATAAGGGTAAAATTCGGAATACTGACACATGCGTCAGTGATTCGAGAGTCCAGGCGAGATTCAGTGAGACCAAAGAGGTGGAAATGTGACGGCTGGTTCAGAAACAGGGAGACATCATGTCATCATCATCATCATCATCAGTCCCTTGCCCGAACTGGGCGTTGGGGGGACTGAAAGGCAGCAGCAACAGACAGTGCTCTCCACTGAGTTCTATTTTGGGCGGTGGCAAGCAAGTCTGGCATCTCGAGTTCGGTCCATTCTTTTATGTTTGCAACCCAACTCTTTCTCTGACGACCTCGCCGACGACTTCCTTCGAGAGTGCCTTGGAGGATAGTCTTGGACAAGGTGTTGTGTCGGGTCACGTGGCCAAACCAAGCAAGCTTGCGCCGTTTCACGGTTGCCAGAAGGGGTTCATGTGGGCCCACCAGGGAAGTGACGATGCTCCGTACATATTCGTTGGTCTTGTGCTCGCGGTACGAGATGTGGAGCAACTTCCTCAGGCACTTGTTCTCAAAGGCCTGGATTTTCTTTTCTGAGTCTGCAAGCAGCGTCCAAGTCTCACAGCCGTAGAGTAGAATAGACACTACGAGGGACTTGTAAAGCCTGTACTTGATGGTGAAGCTGATGGAGTTACTTTGCCATATCCTGTCCAGCCTGGCCATTGCGGATGTTGCTGTACCTATCCTGATACGGATCTCTGCTATGCAACTACCGTCTTTGGACAGGGTGGCTCCCAAGTACTTGAAGCTATTGACCTCTTCTAGCTTCTGGCCGTTCATGTGAATGTTGCTGCTGCTGTCGCTTGTGGTGTTGATCATCACTTTGCTTTTATCCGTACTGATCTCCATACCATAAGACCCTGCGCTACTTGAAAGTTTGTCTGTCAGGTTTTGAAGCTCACTATTGCTGCTTGCCATGAGGTCAATGTCGTCTGCGAATCGAAGATTGCACAGGGATCTGCCACCAATAGAGATTGAAGTATGGTGGTTGTGGAGGGTTTCCTGCATGATCTTCTCCAGGAATATGTTGAAAAGGACAGGAGAGAGCAGGCATCCTTGACGGACACCGATCGTTGTCCTGAAGAACTCGCCTGACTGATTGTTAAGTAGAACCGCGCTGCAGGCGTTCTTGTAAAGCGCTTCTATCATTTGGATCAGCCCCTCCTCTATGTTGAACGATCTCATGACTTGCCAGAGTCCGTCGTGCCAGACGCGATCAAATGCTTTCCTGAAATCAATGAAGTTGTGGTAGAGTTCGCGCTGATGCTGCAGATGTTTCTCGATCAGGACGCGGCAGTTGAAAATCTGCTCTACAGTGCTTCTTCCAACTCTGAAGCCAGCCTGTTCTTCTGCCAGCAGTTCCTCGGCGAAAGTTTTGAGGCGGTTGAGAATGATTCTAAGCATTACTTAGTACATCATGTACTTTCTGATATAAATGATACACATTTAAATGTCCGACTTTCAGTCCTTGAGTGGCTGAGCCAGTGGATCCACTCGCCATATTGTTCGTTGTATATAGACACTAGTGTACACACGACGACAAAAGACCTTTTTATAAAGTCAATAGTCAATAGTTATCCTTTCTGGTATAAGTCTGTACGACTGATCTTTGAACAGAAGAAGAAAAACAATTTCGATAACTAAGAGTTCACGAAAACTTTCACTATACAGTCACACTCCGGCCTCAAATGAGTACATTCAAGTTATAACCGGCGCTATTCAGTCCACACATGACTAAAAACCAAAATTTACTAGTTTCACATTCCAAAGTGCAGATTCACCGTCCGGCACAATGAAACAAATCCGTGTGTCCCTTTTCACGCAGCTTCTAAAAAAAAGCCGCTTAATGTCACACTTTGTCTAGAAAAATTTCTGGCTCAGTCAGAAAACGGCTCATTTGCAAATACATAGTCATATCACAGACGACGTCTGCGTCAGAAGCAAAATGAGATTAACGTAGCCAAAATGCTCGGCAGGTAATTTCAGTCCAGATATCTGTCTATCGCAACAAAATCAGCACCAATCGGCTAAATATGGCAGTAGAATCCAAATAGATAAGAGAGAGAGAGAGAGAGAGAGAGAGAGAGAGAGAGAGAGAGAGAGAGAGAGAGAGAGAGAGAGAGAGAGAGAGAATAATATATAAATAGAGAGACCGAGGACATGGAGAGAGAGAGAGGGGGGGGAGAGAGAGGGGGAGGGAGAGAGAGAAAGAGAGAGAGAGAGAGAGAGAGAGAGAGAGAGAGAGAGAGAGAGAGAGAGAGAGAGAGAGAGAGAGATGATGATGATGATGATGAAACTTTATTTATCAACGGTAAAAAGTTTTGACAGAAACAAATCGTCATTTTACAAACTTGCCCTTGCTAACATCTACGACATAAAATAGGTTTAAAAAAATAAAAATAATAATAATAATAATAATAATAATAATAATAATAATAATAATAATAATAATAAAGACATTATAATTACATACATTATTTATGCAACAATAATTTTTAGAAAAATAGAAACAAAATAATAATAAAATTAAAAAAATTATATACACAGAATAATAGTAACACTCAACATTCATCTTATACCACACACACACACACACACACACACACACACACACACACACACACACACACACACACACACACACACACACACACAAACACTATACATAAATGCATGTGGTACATGAAAGTATTAACCATCAGGGTTTGTTTAAATAAAAGCCCAGTGATGTTATGTTTGGCTCATCAGGTAATCGAAAAGTTTCGTTTTAAAGATTCCAAGCGAGGCTATAGTCTTCAAATGTGCAGGAATATTGTTCCATACAAACGGTCCAATAAAATATACACTAGTTTTAAAGAGGTCACTTCTAGGCAGAGGTAGAGGTAAAGTATTGTTCCTTGAAGTCCGTTCGCGTTTTTGCTGTATGATTTTCGTAGATGATTCTGGAAATTGGTAGTATATATAAAGAGGGCGCTAGGAAAGCACGTTCGTACATTGTCTTGCATTTGTCAGTTGTAGAGACACACAGTTATCGTAGGTACGTGGCCCGTATAGGGTGTACATTGTGAGAGATACAGCGTAACAGTGTGGTGTACGTTGTAGAGAGACTTTGTGTCGGCAGTGTGGATATTTGCAGAAAAGACTTTGTATCAATAGTAGTGCATTTGGAACTGCATTATGTGGAGATCGCATCGCTGAATTAAAATATTGTTGGAATTGTTACTCCAGTATTGTCTACATCTTTAAGCCACGTGTGACGGATTGCAGCTGAATGAAGTTTATTTAAAAGAACCTTACGTGCGTGCGTCTGGTGTGTTTATCATACTACGACTACGACTCCACCACGTAACACTGATGAATATTTATTAAATTGCCCTCTTCTAGAAAATCGAGGAGGTGTTTTTGTATGTGTTTTTCAAGGGGCTTTGACAGGGCCGACAACCGGAGAGAGAGAGAGAGAGAAAGAAAGAGAGAGAGAAAGGGGGCATGGAGAGATGAAGAGAGGGAGAGAGAGAGAGAGAGAGAGAGAGAGAGAGAGAGAGAGAGAGAGAGAGAGAGAGAGAGAGAGAGAGAGAGAGAGAGAGAGAGAGAGAATGAATGAATGAATGAATGAATGAATGATACTTTATTTCTCAAGGATGGAAACAATAGGCGCACAGGCCTCTTTTCTTGTTTGTCCTTGCTAATCTACAACATTAAAAACAATATTAAAACAGCATATTAACAGCACAAACAAGCGGCTACACCCACAGGTCACTTGTGTTACATTCCAATATAAGTTCTCAAGTCGCTGAAGGTTACATACACACACACACACACACACACACACACACACACACACACACACACACACACACACACACACACACACACACATCAATTGACAGGGTCGGAGGGGGGGGGCGGAGGGGGGCGATGTAAAGTGAGTGTTTATATACAGGGACTGCGCGCTTATGATACAGCTACTATTGTGTAGGAATATTCACCTCTTTTTTACCAAACGGTAATATTCTCAAATGGGTCGGTTAACAGGTTGCTCGGCTGTGTAGCATTTCCGGTTTGGCCTTTCAGAGAAGTGTTTACGTGTGCGCGTTGGAAAGTTTTTTGCGAAGTTTTCGTGTATATGCATAGATATTTTGTGTAGCCATGTAGTTATTTAAGTGTTCTGTTTTCAAGTGTATCTCAAGCTAATAACACTATTTCTACACTTTGTTTGGTCTCTACTTTTGGGTGGCAAAATATTCTCATGTTATTTATGAAATGTTTGAGACAACAAAACTTGTATTGCTGCACCATACATGTATACATTAATATAATAATACTGAAAACAATGAAAGAATTGCGAGTAATGCATTCTAAGGATAATTCATGACACAAACACAAAAAATTGACAATCTGCCAACAAACTCTTTAATTTTATCAGCATGACAATAAATATGAATTACTGGGTACATTACTACAAGTTTCACTATTGTACCGACAAAACAGAACAAAATAAGTTTCACTATTGTACTGACAGAACATAAAAAGTTGGAGGAAAAACAAAACAAAAAACAAAAAACAAAAAAACAAAAAAACAAAAAAAAAAACCCACACATTTACACAAAAGTTGAAGATCACACACGCCCATGATACAAAAACCGTATGAAAATATCAGGGCGTGAGTGAGACAACAACCTGCTGGCATCAGTAGGTAGGCCTTAGAGTCGGTAGTCCTAATCCCTACCAAAAATATGGGGATATAACTTCAACGGAGATTTTGATACGTGCAACAAAACGCTGCGCAAAATAACTATCTCCGCCACGGTTTGGTCCGCTGACGATGAGGAGTACCGGCAATTTAAAGCAAAACTTCCTCGAAACACACATGAACTAGACATAAAAATTCAGACTGACTTGTGTCGCTCGAGTGTGTACGGCCGGCCGATAAAAAACAGGCCATTTCATCGGATAGTGTGCGATGTGATACAGTTTTTTTTACAAACAAAAAGGTTTCAAACACGAACAATAACGGCGAATGAAAGGTTTGTGGTCAAAACATGGCATTTGCAACAAGTCATACAGCTTTTTTTCGTTGTTGTGGCAACCTTTTACTGCGCAATGTCGGCCGCTAGGTCGGGAACTTGTGTAGGGTTTTTTTTTTATTCACAGCTTCCATGTTTGCAAGCAAAACCGGAAGTCGTCCCCAGTAGGTCGAAGGTCATGTTCAAAATGGCCGCACCCATCATTTCTAATTAAAAAGACGTGAATAGTGAACAGGCAAAACACTACAGAGAAGAGAGATAATAAAAACTAACAAGTGCAAAACGGAGGACCACAACAATGCGTTAAAAAAAGGAAATCATTGACATGGCTCTTTCGGACACATTAACGTTTCTTTTGCTCTGAGATATTTAAAAGCTTTCGTCCTAAACAATAGAAGATGTCTCGTTTACTGTATATATGGGGGAAGTGAGTTCCATAAATAGGCACCCGCGTACGAAAGGCTGGATTTAAACAAGTCAATTCGGGGCCGTTCAATGACGAGACTGTTCCTCGAAGTGCTGTAGACCCTTTCGCTCTCAGTGAAAAGCTTAGCCAGGTAGAGGGGGGGCTTTCCCGTTCAGTGCTTTGTGCATACGTACGCACTTATAAAACGTAAGGTGTTGATGTAAAGGAAGGAGCCCTGTTGCCTGAAGCTTATCCTCTAAAGTTAGAGAGGGGATTGGGAGGATCAGTTTAACTGCGCGCTTGTATAGAGAATTAATCCTCTTAAGGTTAGCCTCACTACAGCCGTCCCAAATAGTAGATGCGTAGTCAATGTGAGGTTTTACGTATTAGTTGACAAATAGCTTACGTGTCTTAGTATCAATTATAGATTTTAATCTTGACAGTAAAAATAGCTTCTTTTATAATGTTTTCCCTAGTTGTGTTAGATGGGGCAACCAGCACAGTTGTTCGTCAACAATTACCCCGAGGAGATGACATTCCTTGACTTGCTCAATGGGAACTGACTGAATCAAAACTGAGAGGTTAAGTGAATGGGGGCGGAGTTGATGCTTTTAGTGCGGGTGTGTTGTGATTAGCATGCTTTTTGTTTTAGATGGATTAACAAGCATTTGTTTATTTTGCACCACATTGAGACCTCCTGAAAACTAAGCTGAAGATTGCTTGATATTGCAGGTACAGTTTTCCCGCCCGCGTGAAGAGTTGAATCATCGGCAAACATGTCACATTCAGTATTTGGATTGAATATATGAAGTGGAAAATCATTTATAAACAAACAGGAGAGAGAGAGAGAGAGAGAGAGAGAGAGAGAGAGAGAGAGAGAGAGAGAGAGAGAGAGAGAGAGAGAGAGAGAGAGAGAGAGAGAGAGAGTGGAGAGAGAGAGAGAGAGAGACAGAGAGAGAGAGAACTCCCGCTGTACTACCCACAATTGCACGGCCACTATGTGACTGAAAATTATGTTCCACTCTCTCACGACACTTACAGTCTTCCGACACAGTCTTCCGTCCATTACAAAAACTGTCATTTTGAAATTGAAATATTGATTCTAGCTTGTCTCTTAGTTATTTATTCCCCTTTCGTCCCAACAGCCAAGATTTCTCACACCACAGACTCGTCTCGTAAGCATTATAGTATATAGGACAGAAAATAACGTATAAATCGTAATTGAAATGAAACATAAAAACTCAATGAAAAATAGAACAGCAGCTCAAAGTCAGTGAAATAAGAGCTCAAGCGTATTGTTCAAAGATAGCGCCTGAACAGCTTAGCGCCTTAGGCGCCAAGCTGTTCAGACACTATCCTTGAACAGCCACTACCCTTGATCTTTCATAATATGCCATGATCCCTTTCGTAATTACACCCTTCCACACATGGCAGTGACACCCAACGAGGTCCCCATTTCAATGTATCGTCCACTTCATGCATATTTCAGACCATCTCTCACCGCATGAACACCAAGGGACGAGGCCTTTATTTCTCACGCCGCAAACTTTCATATTCGTATTCTCCCGGAAATTTGAAATTAAAAATTTATCTCTGAATACGTTTCTATTTTCATGCCAGACTCGCCAAAGCGTTTCAGTTTCACAAAAGCCTATAGCCGCTAAAAAAAAATGATTGAGTGTGTTTACAAAACCGATTAAAAAAATTGTGCTCAACATGGTTCAGTAATATTCGGGTTTTTTTACACACAAAAAAAAAACGTTTCGCCTTTAACAATCATGGGTGACATTTCAACGAAATGTTTGCAGTGTGTCACAGTCTGATCAATAAATTAAAAAGAACAGTCTGTCCTAGAGAAATGCGTTTTTCTCGATTGTGTATATCAATGCGCAGTATTCATTTCTTCTGGTCGCAGTCAAACAGAAGTCTGACTGGAAGAAATATGCACTGTACATTGATACGCAGGACGGATATTGTTAACTATTGACTGTCGGTATCGGTTATTGTGGAGGTGATTTGTGCAGCACAGAAAAACAATAGAAACAATGCTTCACACACCAGTTCTTCAAAATGTCTAATATATAGTGACTGGGCATTTTATAATTTTTCGTCTTTATGAAATGAATGAGAAGTGAGGGCAGTCCCTCATCCCTCTCACCCCTAATACCTATAAGAAACATAACGTAGATTCTCATGAGCCCCAGCAGTCGCAGTGGCTCATGAGAATCTATGCTTCTTGCTGTACAAGCTCGGCTCCCTTTGTTCCTCATTAAGAGGTCTTTCCGTGTTCAACGTAAAAAGCTGACATGTTCCAACTACAAATCTCTCGTCCAAATCCTACCATCTGCAAGAAGCGTAGATTCTCATGAGCTGCTGCACTCGTAAGGGCTCGTGAGGATCTACATCTCTTGCTGCCAAAGATCCGGTTCCATCTGTACTTCAAACTGAATCTGCTTTTCCCCCTTAACTCATTCTACCCCATCACCGAAATCCCCAAATTTTGCCGCTGTCGTCTGAAGAATGCACTCTTATCTTGCTGTGGTGTGTCTGGGGTAGATGGAGTTCAAACAGGCACAATACAACACTGAATCCTTTAGTTTCTCATAAATCCTATACCCATCTGCAAGAGACATAGATTCTCATCAGCCCCTGCAGTCGCAGGGGCTCATGAGAGTCTATGCCTCTTGCTTAGCAAAATCGGCTACAGCTGTTCCCCAACTTGATTTTTTTTTTTTAAATCCGTATCACGTGTACAAACTGAGTGTTGAGCTTACTTTTCAAACTTGCCGCCTGTCTGGCCTACTGTCCTCTCCACACACAGAAAATTTCATTTGTCGGACCCGGAGGCTGTTTGTCCAGGCAAAGATTGTTGCTGTGATGCTACTACGGCCCCGGAGGCGCAGTAATGAAATTGAGGACGATGGCCTTTTTTTTTTTCCGCCGAGGGTCCGAGCCAGACTGGACGCTAGAAAAAAAGATCACACACACCAAGTACCATGTGCCAAAGGCCAACTGGCGGCCTTAGATGGTCCGTGCATATTTCAATATTTAAAAATCAATCAATCAATCAATCAATCAAACCATCCATCCATCCATCCATCCATTCATTCATCCATCCATCCATCCATCCATCGTCCGACCGACCGACCGACTTACAAAAAGACGGACAGATCAATCGATCGATCAGTCGAGCAAGCAAGCAAGCAATTAACCAAACAGCTAACCAACCAGCCAACCAACCAGTAACCAAACAACCAATAAATCAAACTTTCACAAAGAGCGGAGTCCGTGATTGATCCGACCGGACGCTTACACATTTCACTTCCAGCGGTCAAGCGAGAATTCTGAACGATACAAATGCCTTCATGGTAGCGCCTGAATAGCTCGGCGTGCCTCTCCGCGGCCACACCGCCTGAGTAACTTGACTTTTTGTTTGACCACGATAGCGCAAGGATTGTGCTGATTAGCTTGGCGCCTGTAGAAGGCGCCAAGCTAATCGGGCACTACCCTTGTGCGATAGACGAGTGTAATAGTGTGTGGTTGGATTTTGCACATTATGCCCAAGATATAATTATCTGTACTCATCGGCCAATATACATTTACATTACAATACATATTACAATTTTTTTAAATTTATATTATTATTATTATTATTATTATTATTAACATCATCATCATCATTATCATCATCATCATCATCATCATCATTATATCCTGAGACAGCTCCTTAACTACCAGTCTACGGGAGACTGTACTTCAGCAACAGTCGACACCAATTAGCACAGGCCGTCCGAGAAACATGACTCCAAAGTGGGTGTCAGCAGGAGTCATAGATCCTCATGAACCCCCGCGACAGCTGGGGCTCATGAGGATCTATGCCTCTTGCACAGTCGGATCGTGTTCCCTTGTTCTAGCTCGGCAGTCAAAGAGGTAATATACCCACGGGGGAGGGGGGGGGGGGGTGAATGCAATGCAACATTCAATGCAACGACCTAAACTATTATGTAGGCCGTGGACGCGAAAACAGTGAAAACACAAAAAGTGTCCACAGATGAGACAGTTAGGGACAGCGATCCCCAGCGCGCGCAAGGTCCTTGGGCAGAGGTCGGCCGCAGCTGGAACGCGCACGCGTCAGCGCGGTGTAGCTGCGGCCGACCTCACCCGAGGACATTCTGTGCGCTGGGTGGGGAGGTTTGAAAGGAAAGCGGGATTTTGACGGATGCAGGGAGGGTTACAAAAATGTACATCTGTCAGGGGCAGTGTTTTGCTTTGTGTCTAGTCTGTTGCTCTCCGGTTGAAAGGAAAAGGAACGTCCAGACAACTTTTAGTGTGGGCTAAATAATATTGAGAGCTATAACCGGGCTGGCGCGATTTTTTTTATTTTTTCTCTCTCTCCAGTTTTCATTCCTTCACAGCCGTTGGCGAATCTTGTTGTCTCACACTGTTGTCACCTGAGGCTTACGCGCTTCGTAAGCATAGGCCTACCACTGATTGGCGGAAGTTGGATATATAAGAATAGCTCGAGGAGAGCGCTTAAATAGCGTGAAGCTTTCGCTATTTGCTGCTCATGCCCCTGGACATTTCCCACCCCTACCCCCACCCCCCTACCTGCCTGGGCTCCCTTCCTCTAAAAAGAATTGACCAAAAATGAACACGGAACATGCATGTAACACCATGCAAACGTTTTCCCCTGATTTTTTTTTTTTTTCATTACAAAATGTAACCCCTTCAGGTAACACGATCCATCTGCAAGGGACATAGATCTTATCTCTCTTGTTAGTCCTGCGTTCTTTGTGCCCACGAGTTTGGTCCCATTTTCATTTGTGTTCCTCACGCGACTGTCGGTCAGTGTGCAGTGAATTCAGACGCGAAATGCGTGTCCACTGGTAGTCACAGAGTTAAGAAGATTGAAATGTAGACCCATACGGAGGATCGTAGAACAGGGGAGGATGGGGGTCCGGGAGGAGGGGGGGGGAGTAGAGTTGTGAAAAATTTTGGGTGAGGGAATAAAATCCAATACGGAGGACAAAGTCAGTTTCATAAAGCTGGTTTGACAAGTTTTTTGCAAGTCAGACAGCTGTATAAAAAGAAGAGATTGGATTTCCAAACCAGACAGGGTCCATAAATTTAAGAAATGCATATGTCTGGTACTCTCTCTCTCTCTCTCTCTCTCTCTCTCTCTCTCTCTCTCTCTCTCTCTCTCTCTCTCTCCGGCTCAGCCTAATTTAATACATGTACACCACATAAAAAAGCTACGGTGTGCGGAAGAAAAAAAAAATTGTCTTCTGATCAAACAAGAGAACAAATTTGAATTTTATGAAACAAAAAGGTCCAAGAAACACGCACGATTTCTTATTAAACACGTGAGGAAGAAAGGAGGGGACAAAAACTTGTCCAAAGATTACACATATATTTCCATAAAAAGCAGAATACTTCACAACTCAGCGCACTTTCCCATGATGAGAAATATAGCACGCAACCCAAACTTTAAATCAATTTCTGAAGGGAAATGAAACCCGAAAATTCATAAAATCGACCCCACACACCTCCAAAATTGAACGTTTCTCAGTCTTACGCAGTCCCTCAGCCAGCGCCTTCCGTCTGCAAGAGGCATAGATTCTCATGAGCCCCTGCGGCCGCAGGGGCTCATGAGAATCTAAACCTCTTGCTGCCTTTAGTCGCCTGGAGACGGCCGTATGGTACAGTACGTGCGTACGCATGCGGACAGCTGCTAGGAATACTAAGGTTCCAATTACGTCCTCAGTATAAGGAGAAACGGCGATATGGATTATCATTGCCAACAAGAGGCATAGACCCTCATGAGCCCTTGCGGTTGCAAGGGGCTCATGAGGGTCTAAGCCCTTGCATTTAACATGGGATAAAACGAAGGATTCTCAAGAGAGCCGCGCTTATGAGAGTTCGGAAATTGAAGTTTCAAACTGTATGAAAAGAAAATTGATCGAAACATTAGAGACTGGACTGACAGCGTTGGTCTGAGAACCGTTTCGTAAACTACTATTATATGCAAGCAGTTTTTGCCCCCGGGGGAAAGGATCAACAGGCATTTGATACTTAATATAAAAAAATAAAATATAAAAGGTTTAAAAATCCAGACCAAATAGGTGAGTGCCAAGCGTGTAAAACGCAGAGAAGAACCCAAGGGAGAAAGAGACACGC
The DNA here is from genome assembly GCA_036245525.1 of Semisulcospira habei. Lineage (NCBI taxonomy): Eukaryota > Metazoa > Mollusca > Gastropoda > Semisulcospiridae > Semisulcospira > Semisulcospira habei. The sequence continues at coordinate 165,085,265 of BTPG01000005.1, read as the reverse complement.
TTAGAAAAGACAGTTTATTGTGTTGTAACTGTCTTTTCTAAGCGTGTTTCTTATCCGTTGTAACTGTCCTTTCCAAGTGGGTTCCTTCCCCCCCCCCCCCCCCTTTTTTTTTTTTTTTTTGGGGGGGGTTCTTCTCTGCAACGTTCGACGTTCCTTGGATTGATTGGAATATTCAGTGTTGAATTTTGCCCTGCTTAATTTTGCCACTGGCCTAAGAATACTGGGACGCCCCTCCTTCTGAAAATGATTTTGACAGATTATTTTTGGCTAGGCCTCTTTTCTTTCTTCCTTTTTTATTTTATTTTTTTTTTTTTTTTTTTTTTTTTTTTTTTTATTGACCATTCCTTCCCTATATTATTTTGAGAGAATAATCATAGATATACTCTGTGAAGGAGGACCACTCTGGCCATTTTTTCTAGTTTCAAGTAGAGAACCCAGTGCGCAAAGGCCATCGGGATGACGTCGGCCGCCGTTGGCAGGCGCACGGCCATGCGCGGGCCGACGACGGCCGTCGTCGGCGATGGCTGCGCATGGAAGGCATAGCACGGTGGGACGAGTCCTACCTGCTTTTGACGTGGTAACTCACCCACCCCCTTGCCCTCTCGCCCACTTATGTAGCCCCCCCCCCCCAACCCGCCCCTGCACCCTCCCCCTTTGTAAACAGTCAGCCATACCTCTTCTAAGTATCTTCCAAAGCCTTCGATATGCCAGCTTTCCAGACACGTAGGACTGTGCTCGAGATTCAAAACACTTAGATGCCGCCGTTCAACTATAGCTGATGACATCACAAGCATCTGACGTAGAATATTTGGAAACTGGGGAAACATAATTATTTGAAGGAACGACACAAAGACGGGGCACAGAAACCTGTCATCCAGACAACTTTGAACTTCGCAAGACATAAAACATTGAAAACTCTCTGGAAGTGTGTGTGTGGGGGGGGGGGGGGGGCGGGGGGACGGGGGCAGGGGGGGGGGGGTAGGGTGATGGAGGAGGAGGGTGGGCGGGGATCATATCTACCAAAACCACCAAGTATATATATATATATATATATATATATATATATATATATATATATATATATATATATATATATATATATATATATATATATATATAATATATATATATATATATATATATATATATATACTAGGATTAAGTGTGCATGATGATCTCCTGACCGTCACCAAGGCTCAGTATAGATAAAAAGGTCATAGTGTGATTCAGTATAGTGGCCGCGCACGCCGTGAGTGGCCAGCTAAGGCTGACGTCAGCACGAGGACATTTTGCTCGCAGTGATCCCACCCCCCACCCCCACCCCTCGCGCCGCACGTCTGTAGTGTTCAGTATCTACAGACAATTCCATGAGCTTGCGCGAGTTGGCTCTGGAAACGAAATTTATGACGAAAACACGAATACTAGTATAACCATCAAAACCAACACATCGATCGAAGCGCCGAAGAAAAAAAAAATGGTATCGATTTTATTCCTGAATCGATCAACCCCCTCCCATCAAGCCTTTCCTTTCCTTTCAACCCCTTTACTACCAGTGGCCGCAAAAGTACGTCTTTCAAAGAAGGGCTACATTCAAACATCGAGTGATCCAATCAATTCAAGCAACGTCTAAACGACTATCCAATGGACAAAGGCCATCGGGCAGACGTCGGCCGCCGTTGGCCCGCGCACGGCTGTGCGCGGGCCAACGTCGGCCGACATCGGCCCGATGGCCTTTTGCGCATTGGGCGTGGTCAGCAAGAAGCAAAGAACCTCATGATGCCTCCGCATCTACTACTGGGACTGACGCGGGTTTTGTCTTCCTCTTGCAGCTGGATGAAGTTTCTCATTTTTCTAGGCGGTGAAGGGGCTACAATACATTGATCGCTGCAAACGGAGAGGACACGTTTGGATGTACCCCTCAAAACCCCTTGCTCCAAAACGACAGATCAATGAAAGTACAGTATAACTCGACACAGTTGCTAACACAGGGCTTTGTAATAGCAGCTATATTTTGGCAGCAGTTAAAGGGGCAAGACGGAACATCAATGAAAACATTTTTCATATAAAAAGAAGTACCCAACGGAGAAAGAAACACGCTTAGAAAAGATTGTTCATAAAAAACACGCTTACAAAAAAAAATTCATATAAAAGCGTGCTAACTCGCGCGCCGCAATCCGTGCAACAACAACCCCAACAAAAAAAAAGTCAAAGATTCAAGACACACGGATTTTATTTAATTTATCCCCCCTATCGTGATAAGGTGGAACGATGTCGATTACAGTTTGATTCGTGTTTACACGATGACAAAAAAAAATTTTTATGTTTTTAATGGTCGTTACTAATTAGTAAAAATAAGTCCATTATATTACAGTGCAGCGCAAATATTGCTTGCTGTTGACACACTGAGCTCTAGGGTCGTAATTGCCTAATTTGAACGATGTCCTCTAAAGACAACATTGTTACGGTTCAGAAGATAGTTCGACCATGGTAGTTCAAGTGTGGTGCCAGAATGGCTTGGCGCCAACAGGCGCCAAGCTATTCTGGCACCACCCTTGAACTATCATGGTCAATCCATATCTCCTTGTAGTGTGTGTGGGCTGATTGATTATATATAGTAAAAGGACTGGTGAAACACAAAATCTACTATAAATATTGGTTCAACGAATTACGACCGACAAAGGCAAATCAGAGAGCATCTTTCGTTTGAACGGTGTCTGTGTAAAACGGAGGTCTTTGTACTCACATACAAGCGTAGAAAAAAAAATATGAAAGAAAACAAACAAACACACACACACACACACACACACACACACACACACACACACACACACACACACACACACACACACACACACACACACATACACACAAGCGAAAAGAAACGAATCACATATTGTCAAACAACCCATTGTGATTAAACGAAACACAACACAAATCGAAACAGGCTCAGTATCAATATCATTTTCCTACATTCAAAGTTCTGTGTCCCCGTGTCCCTTTAATACCTTGCACCGTTTCAACTCGCTCCGTGCATCGAATCGCACGCCATGACTTTTAAAGCCTTTGCCATCCATTGTTGCAGCTTAATTTGTGCAATCAGGCATAATTTGTTTTTAGACCGGCCCATACAAACGTTGATATTATACAAAGCAAGCGCTGAATGTGGAAACATGCTCACACGGCTTTGAAATCAGGCATGATTTTGGAAGCAAAGTGTTCGATCCAGCGGCTTTCTGCGAGAGGCATAGATCCTCATGAGCCCCGCGAAACGCGGGGGCTCATGAGGATCTATACCTCTCGCGCGTCCCATTTATCTCTCGTACAAAAGTCAACGGGTGTCATTGGAGCTTCAAATTTCGATGTATTGTGCGCTTCTGTATAGTCCATAAAGCACCTATCTCGGACCTCCTCCCTCTGAGAATCATAGATGCACATAGGGTTTAACTTTTCCAACAAGAGGTATAGATCCTCGTGATCCACCGCGTTCCGCAGGGGAGCATGAGGATCTATGCCTCTTGCGGATGCAAGTTTAAAAAATATTGCCAAGTTATGGTTTTGCTTGCGTGCTTTTGTTGCGTTTCAAAGGCCTGGGCGCCAATCGACAATTAAACTTTGATAATAAAAAAGGGGGCGATCAATAGATTTATTTTAAAATCGTGTTCGAGGGGGATTGTGAGGGCAAATAAGAGGTTTATTGGGTGTGCTGGGCTGTAATGGTATTTGTCTGTTTTCTTTTTTATTGTTTTTTTCCCTAGCTCCGAGTGCAACCATGATAAAAGGAATCGATACATGGATAACAAATTTTAAAAAATACAGTGAGAAACGATGGAGATAATAAATAATTAAATACATAACTACATAAATACATAAATAAATGAATGATAATAAATAAATAAATAAAAAATAAATAAATTCATAAATACATAAATACATAGATACATAGATACATAGATACACAAGTGCATAAATAAATAAATCTACAGATAATAAATGAATGAATGAATGAATGAATAAAATAAAATAAAATAGGATGAAATGAAATGATATAAATAGATAAATACATAAAATAAATAATAAATAAATGCCCTTTGCAGACGGTAGGAGACTTTGTTAGTGGGTCATGCCAGAAAATCTAACAAGAGAACTTTCCGCACTAAGTGACAAAATGTTGGATCTCCGATGGGAATGGCCCAGAATCCAATTTCTTTATTTGTGAACTGATGTACGATTTTGAACGTTGCGGCTTCGATTGATTGATTGATTGTACATTGCTTAACGTCCCGACAGCAACAAGGCTTTCTCAGGACGTGCCTGCACTGCTTGTGAAAAAAAAAATAAACAGAACATTGAATGTATGTCGCCAGCCGGTCAAATACGTTAAATAAACCTAGCACATGGGGCTAAATAAAGTTAAGACCATTTAGCAACACACATCTAATATCAAGAGCTACAGGCAGTGCAGACAGTAGGGAGAGTTTTAAAAAGGCAAATACAGGTGAATGGACAAAGGGTAGACAGAAACACATGCCCCAGAATAGAGAAAAACCCACCCTGTGGGGCTGACCAGGGTGACCCTGGGAACTAAAAAATACCTAACCCCACCCAAGTCCCCCAGGGCAGACCCGGGTGGGGTGTTGCGGCTTCGAGCAGCTGACACTGGCCATGGTTGTTTTTAGCTAAAAGTGGTTAGCTGAAAGTTGGCAATCGCTAATGATTTTTCAAGTTTCTGATGTCTCGTCCGACTACAGTTTACTAACTGGCAGTTAAGCCTGACAATGTTAACCCGTTGGCTGTCGGCAGCACTTTTGTTGAGGTGATTCCCGTCGGACTCGCCTCAACAAATGTTGCTACCGACAACCAAAGAGTTAAAAAGTATAAAAGAGAAAGTCATTCGTGAACTGTTGATGGTCCGCTGGGATATTGAACCTTACGTAAGAATCAAAACCATAGACTAACACACATTTGTCTTCTTACATTGTGTAGTGCTGAGTCATGCACTACTCGTGCAGAATGCTTGTAACTGTATGTAAGCTGTCCTGTGAAGGCAGAAGTTATTGGGGTTTAACCCTTTTAGCCCCAAGGTCCCATTTCTCAAATTATGGAGGTGTTGCCTAACGACTATGTACCAGTCGTTGGAGATGGATTGATCATGATAATTCTAGGGTAGTGCCAGATGAGCTTGGCGCCTTCAGGCGCCAAGCTGATCTGGCACTACCCTTGAATTATCCTGATCAATCCATCTCCTGCTGCAGGGTCCTGGGGCTGAAAGGGTTAATGCCGAGCAGACAACAAAGGCCATCTCACGGCGGGAAGGCAAAAGGCAGTAAGTCTATTTTTGTGAAAAGCAAGACTTTCATTGCAGTATAATGAAAATCTCTCTTTTCACAAAAATGGACTTACTTTTACCTTCACAGGGCAGTGTAACAAATGAATACTCGACGTTTGAATTTGTAATGAGAATCGTGGAGACCACAAAAATAAGCTGCCTGACAGAACCCAGTAGAGTGCTAGCTATCTAGCCAGAAGGCAATTTCTGCTCAGCCATGTGGACATAAGCCTGGGCATCTTCTTGTCTAACTGACCAGCACGGAGAATTGTGTCCGCCAGTCATACAGTGAAAACGTACACTCAAAATCCACAGATCTTCATTATATAAAATCAGCAGCACATAGTTCTCATGTTGTTCCCCATCACCTCGGTGCCGGGGGACTTAAAAATTGGACGTTGATCCTCATGTTCATCCCATTTTGCGTCTGTGTTATTCGGCTGCAAGGGCTAAGCTTAATTTTGTCACTTTTGTCACGTGTAAGGATGAAAGAAATTAGGACCCAAGTACAGGACACTGAATATGCGAATGTGCTGTGCGTCCGATTTTTTTTCTTTTTTTTTTTAGGGGGGTGGGGTGGGGGTGGAGGGGTCAGTGTCAATCCCCACTGCCTCTACCACGTGAGGAGCACAGATGGCACTGTGTCCACCAAACACGAATTTCAGAAGCTCGTTAGGATCAGAAGCTCTTTAGCTCGCACAGACCGATGGAACGATTTTATTTTGGGGGAAGAGTGCGCTTTACAAAGCGCACTCTTCAAAAAATAAAATCGTTCTATCGACGTACCTCCAGCTTTCATCCACCAAACATCGGCCCGAGAGCAGTCATCCAAGACGACATAGACATTATAGAGGTACTTGCAGGGGCGCTTGAGTGTCTAAGTCTATTGCAGACAGAGAGAGCCTGACTGGGGAACTACGAAGCTTGTTTCACCGTCCCCATACTAATAAGTACCGAAACTATCGAGTGTAAAATACACTGGACCTACTTATTTGTGCTCGGTGACGTGCACAATAAAGGACACTTCTTGCCTGGTGGAAAGGCAAAAAGACGCTAAGTCCATTTTTGTGAAAAGCGAGACGTTTATCGTATTTCAATGAAAGTCTCGCTTTTCACAATAATCGACTTGCTGTCTTTTGCCGGCATTCACATTGCAGACGCATTTCTGATAAAGGGCTCGTGTCTAATGAGTTGCATGAGACACAGCAACGATTCATACACGTGTCATTTGTGGCCGGATTTTCTCATAAGCAAAGGTCCTCGGACCGACGTCGGCCCGATGGTCTTTTTGCTTACTGGGTTGTTTCCTCTCCATTTTCAGTGACCTTAGGAATATAATATAATTCCAGGAGACCTCGACCATGGTGTTTTATCTCAACTTCGTTATAAGCGGAGTAATTTTAATGTCTACATTTAACTCATTCTACCCCAACACCGAAATCCCCTAATTGTGCCGTTGTCCTCTGAAGACTGCATTGCGGTGCAGGACACAGATCGACCATGATAGTTCAAGGGTGATGCCAGAATAGCTTGGCGCCCATAGGCGCCAAGCTATTCTGGCATCACCCTTGAACTATTATGGTCGATCCTTATCCTTAACTATTATGGTCGATCCTTATCTTCCTGTGGTGTGTCTGGGGTAGAATGAGTTAATGGAAGTGAAAAGTAAGACGTAAACGTGTTCGATGATAATTATGTGGTAAATATCTACTATTATCTATTTATTTTATTTCATTTTATTTATTTATTTATTTATTTATTTATTTATTTTTACATGTTGTTAATAATGCCGTTTCAGTTTTTATAATGTTTTAGTAATTGTATTAGTAAAGTTTGTGTGATCTTCATAGAATTTAGAATGTTTTAGTATTGAATAATATTTATTAATGTTTTTGTGTTTAGAGTTTTAATATGTCTTAATCTTAGTATTATAAGTCTTACAGATTTAGTATATTAATAGCATGTACAAATGTGATATCAGAATGTCTTGATATTAAATAATGTTTATTAATCCATATCATACTGAGGCTGAAAGCTTCAAATGTGTACACTGCCATATGCAAGCTACATTATAGTACTTACAGACAAGGATATAGACCAGTGGCTTTCGTTCAAGGGTGGTGCCAGAATAGCTTGGCGCCTAGAGGCGCCAAGCTATTCTGGCACCACCCTTGAACTATTTTAGTCAAACATATTGCACACACTGGTGTATTCCGAATGATAAGGGTTAAATGAGTTTTATCTTTATTGCCAAGTTCCCCCCGTCCACAAAACTGTAAATGCCCTTTAAGGGATCAATAAAGTTGTTGTTGTTTTTTTTTTTTTATTATTGAATTGAATGAATAGTCGGGACCTGGGAAAAAACGTTGTCATATGTATCCAACTTTTTAAAAATAAGCGATGTCGGACTGTATTTCACTTCTTTGTTATGCTACAGAAAATGCGAGGTACCGCCTCACTGGAATCGAGTCGGGAAGGACACAACTAAATTTGTGATGTTTTTCTTACTGTTTTTCTTAACACATTCCCTGCCAGTAGAGGTACATTTCGTTTCCGAAATCTTTGTTCATTTAACGACCAAACGCCACAATCGTCCAAAAGACACAGGTAAAGACTGGCATCAATAAGAGGCGTCTCGGCGGTGAAGGTTGGTTGGTTGTACATTGTTTAACGTCCCAACAGCAACAAGACTTTCTCAAGACGTGCCTGCACTGCTTGTGAAAAAAAAAAAACTAAACAGAATATTGAATGTATGTCGCCAGCCGGTCTAACACGCTAAATAAACCTAATACCATTTAGCAACACACATCCAATATCAAGAGCTACAGAAAGCGCAGACAGTAGGGAGAGATTAAAAATGGTAAATACAGGTGAATGAACCAAGGGTAGACAGAAACACATGCCCCAGAATAGAGGGAAAAACCCACCCTGTGGGGCTGACTAGGGTGACCCTGGGAACCAAAAAGTAGTTAATCCCACCCAAGACCCCCAGGGCAGACCCCGGTGGGGGGGGGGGCAGTGAAGGGGTTAATGTTTTCATGTTTTCCTTTCACTTACTAAAAGTTGTGATTGTTAACTTAGTGCGTAGGTAAGGAGACACAGAAAATGCAATTGCTAGACCACAACACTTGTCAAAGACGCTTAAAAAAAAACAAGCACCCACCAAATATACATGACAATTAAAATAATATATAATCGTAAATTAAAGACAATTAAAACATTTTTTAAAAAGACAATCTGTTCCAAACACTGCCCTTTCCCTTCATCGAACACCATTTGAAAAGACGTGCGTGTGTAAGTCCTCGGAACATTAATTGAAGGCGTTGAAAATCCGGTCAGCCAGAAGCTCTAGGACATCGGCAAGCGAGCAAAAGGTCCTAGTGCCGACTTCAGCCGTCGTTGGTCCTCTCTGTGCGCTGGCCAACGCCGGCTGACGTCGGCACGAGGACCTTGTGCTGACTGGGCAAGTACTTAGACTGACCTTGCCTTTTTTTTTCTTTTTTTTTTTTTTTTTATTTTTTAACTGTGCATTAAAGATCATAGAAAATTTAAAAGCACGGCTGTCCACCAAGGTAATTATTGCAGAAAAACTTGGACGCGGATATACTTTTGTAACGAACCCTTTCATATCTATGGTCAACTGGTCATCACTCTTAGCTGCTCTGCTGAACACTACTTATAAGCCCTGCGCGATGACTGAATCAGCCGTGCTGGCTCAAGGAATGTCCTTGATTAGTTTGGCGTCCTTCATCAGTACCGGTCTTGGTGCGTCAGTAGCTTAGCGCCTGGACAGCAGCCCAGCTAATCAGGCACTACCGTTGAGCAATCGTGTCCAATGCAGACGCCAAGGTACCGGACCCAACTCTCGACCTGTTAAAGTCGATTCTTTTCCCTCAGTTGGCATTGGCAGAAATAGAGCTGCAAAAAAAAAAGAGAGACAATGAAGCTGTCATGGCCAATACGACACATTCCATGAGCTATCACGGTCGATAAGTTTCCCTCGGCTGACCTTGGACGAGAAAGGATTACAATAAAGAGTGCTCATGAGGATCGCGTCTGCTAGATGGCCAATCATTGGAAAACTGCCCTTCATTCGAGCGGACCTTTCAATCAAACGTCTTAAATGTTTCAATGTCCGAGTCCCGCCCTACTCCCACCCTCACCCCCTCTCGTCTCCCTTGCCGGCCTTAAAATGACCTCTGAGTATAGAAGTCACCACCATGAAGCCCCTCTGTCCAGGGGAGGTTTTTTTGTGAAGGATGAACAAAAAAATAAACTACAGTTTAGGCTGAGGAGAGTACAGCTCTTACAAAAACAGTTTTTGTATTAGATTGTTATCGGTCAGTGGCGGTCAGAAGGGTCCGTTTTACATCCAGAGCCAGTTGGCTGCCGATTCAAAGTTTGATCTAAAGGGTAGACCATACCGAGTTCAGGGGTAGCGCCAGATTAGTTTGGCGCCTGGAAGGCGCCAAGCTAATCTGGCACTACCCTTGAACTTGAACTATCATAACTTGAACAATCTGTTACTTTCGTTTGACATTTCATTTGTGAATGAGCTAAAATTATCTGTATGCAAAGCAATAAGACGGAGTCGAGGAAGAGTGGATCTACAATGACTACACAAGCGCAGGCCTCGTCATTACACTGTCAGAGGCCTATCTGCTAGGCCATCACGGTCGATCTAGCTTGCACAGTTGGCGCTGGACACAAATGACTCGTGTGTAGAATAGGTAGGGTCAGCAAGGAGAAGTCAGGAAGGGGTCATTTTGACTTTTTGGGCCGTCGGGTCAGCATATTTGTCCTAATCCCTAAATGATCAGTTCTTCTCATTCTATTGTAGACAGTTAGGGGTGGTCTGACGTTCCCTTTCTCTCCGCCCTCCTTCCTCCGCTCCCTACCCACCCCCCCCCCTCTACCCCCCCTCAACCCCCCCCCCTCCACACCCCCACCTCTTCTTTCTTCCTTTATATTCTTTTTCAAGTGTCTTATTGATGGTCCACCTGCATTTTCTAAAAACTGTGCCGTTCAGTCCTCACACATTAGTATTTGAACAGAACTTTCTAAAGGGCATTGGAATGATTAAACTGACATTAGTGTTTCGATTTTTGCCAGTGCTCTATGTTGCGATAATCTTAGATAGCATGATAGCGGAAGTCAAATGCGTATTACTCACACTCACACAAAGCACAAAATGTATTAGTGGGAAAACATAAGAAAGTAAAATATGACATACAGTATCAATATCAATATTCCTTCTCTGTATTCAGTAAACTTCGTACATAACACGTTCGCTAGGGGAATCAAAATTTATCCTTGTTATATCCAAAGTTTGTTATCTCATGCAGCCCGACGCACGTATTTCCCAAATTTTGGAGGCGTCATCTAACGACTAAGCACCAGTTGCAGGAGATGGATCGATTATGATAATTCAAGGGCAGTGCGAGATTAGCTTGGTGCCGACAGGCGCCAAGCTAATCTGGCACTACCCTTGAATTATCAAGGTCGACCCATCTCCTGCTGTAGTGCGTCAGGGCTGAATGGGTTATTAGCGAAGTGACTTGAAAGAGTGCTGTCGGTACCTGAAAATGGGTTATTATTTTCGACTCTTGCTATATCCAACCTTGTTATAAGCGAAGTATACTGTATGTGTGTTAGTGTGTGAATTTTGGCCTTGTCTTCGCTGCCTGTAGCTCTTGATATTGGATGTGTGTTGCTAAATGGTCTTAGCTTTATTTAGGCCCCATATCGTAGGTTTATTTAACGTATTGGACCGGCTGGCGAAATACATTCAATATTCTGTTTATTGTTTTTTCGCAAGCAGTGCAGGCACGTTCTGAGAAAGCCTTGTCAAGTTGCTGTCGGGACGTTAAGCAATGTACAATCAATCAACCTTACAAGGTCGGTTGCATGACTGAGCTTAGTCCTGCGCCAGCCACTAAGCAAGGTGCTCCGCTCCATCATGCAACTGGTTCCACAGACCAGCACACACATTTGTTCCAAAATAATACAAGCAAAACATTTCTAAACCCTTCTACTGAGGCCAGCCCTTACACTTATGGCTTGAAAACAGGTCCACCAATTTCATTTTAGTTCAGTCCCCTCCCACCCTAGCAACAACAGCAGCCTCTACTTTCACTGACACCATCCACCACCATCATCACCACCACCACCACCACCACCACCTCCGCCGCCAAAGCCCTCTAGTTATGTCCACACAGTAAACTCATCTATCTGTAATGGCCATCAGTATGAGAAAAGCTCTTTACACCTGCAAATTTATACGGCTATCGCGCTGTTCTGGATCTCATCACCTCACTGTAATGGCACCGCCTTTGAGAAAAGCTCGTTTGTTATCGAGCTCGCACGCCCGTCGAGCTTTTCTGACTTTAATACTCTTTCGATCGATCGATGGATGTCCAGTTCTGTCGCAGACTTTTACGATGGTCACCTCCTCTGATTGAGAAATAGGGAATTAGGTGTGGGATAAATGGTAGAAGGTCAGTCCAGCAAGAGGTATAGATTCTCATGAGCCCCTGCTTTCAGCAGGGGCGCATGAGAATCTATGCCTCTTGCATAAACTGAGGGACTGAGTGGACCGGTCATCATGGAAGGGTCTCCACTTCTCTTTACGAAGCCAGCTCTTCCAATCCAAGCCTTGTTTGCAATGATGAAATGGACTGAGAAAAAGAAACAAAAACCTTGATGACCTCCACAACCTGAGAATAAAACAGATGTAGACAGGGCGTTTGGCTTAGCAGCAAGAAGCATTGATCCTAATGAAACCCTGCGAATGCAGGATATCATGAGGATCTATGCATCTTGCAGACTGAACTCAGTTCGGTCTTAAAGTGAGTTTAGGAGGGGAGAGGTTTGAGAGGGGTAGGGGTTAGACTGGTCAAGGCGTTCCATTGAAAATATATGAAGCCTGTGCACTCTTTGTAACCCCTGGAGCCTTTTTTCATATCAGCCGGACCAGAATAACAAAGGCTTGTTTGCATATTTCATGGCACGGGGAGCTGTCGGGGCCTCACGCAGGGGGGCTTGGGTGGACGCACTGACATTTCTTTTTAAAATGACCATAGTGTGTGTTTTAAGGGGGGTGTTTTGTGTCAGTTTTTTTGGGGGTAGGGTTGTATGTGTGTCTTTGTGCTTGTGTGGTGAGGTGAGCGTAAGATGTGTGTGTGGGGGAGGGAGTAAAGGATGTTTTGTTTATAGCTTGACTGACTTACAGCTAACTTTAAACAAAAGCACATTCTTATCATTCTGGGAGGGAGAGGGGGGAGGGAACGCAGTTGCTAATTCAGTATAACTATTTTAGTCATAACAGGTTTCAACGCTACAAAAAGGTATTGATCGATCATTGATAGTTCAAAGGTGGTGCCAGAATAGCTGGGCGCCGATAGGCGTCAAGCTATACTGGCATCACCATTGAACTGTCATGGTCGATATGTCTCCTGAATTGACTATCTGTGGTCTCCAAAGGGCAACATCCAGCATCAGGAATTGTGACCATAGGGTTCACTGTGTTACCGGATTAGTGGCCGCCATTTTGGACAAGTCACAACCAGTCAGCATCACAACCAAAGAAATAATCAACCAAACAAACAAACATTAAAATAAACACTTGGAAACAAAACAGTAAAGTGTTTGCATATTTTAGACCCCTGGCATTTGAGGACTCACGCGGTGAGCCCTGAATAGACGCACTAACAGGGGTGTTCCCTTCGAAGTGCGTTTCTTTCTTCATTCTTTATATTTTGCCTTTTATACGCTCTGCGGTCACCTTTTCGTCTGGAGTAAGAAGTGGCCCCTTCAAGCTCTGGAGCACAAATTAACCCACAAAGCCCTTTAAAGACTACGACAGGATGTGGATCGACCATGATATTCCAAGGTTGGTGTCAGAATAGCTTGGCGCCTCTAGGCGCCAAGCTATTCTGACACCAACCTGGAAATATCAGAGGATATCTTCAATAAAATGATAATTTCGTCCTCAGGGCAAAGGAGTTAAATAACTCGTCTCAAGGAAAATTGTCGACCTTCTGGGACACGTCTTCTACCCTTGGTCCATTTCAGCTAACAATCCCAGTATGACCAACTTTAACACATTCCACCCCAGGACCGAAGTCCCCAAATTTTGAAGTTGCACTCTGAAGGACTGTATTACAATTCTGGAGACAGATCGAGCATTATAGTTCAAGGGTGGTGCCAGAATAGCTTGGCGCCTATGGGCGCCAAGCTATTCTGGCATCACCCTTGAACTGCCATGCTCGATCTATGTCTTGCTGTGGTGTGCTGCGGCTGAATGAGTTAAACTCGTTCGAGACGTGCCGCATCCGGATACACGGCTTAAAGCCTGCATAAAGCCACGTATCCAATTGCAGCACGTCAGTATTGTGTTCAGGTAGAGAGTAAAGAATTATCTGTGGGTAATTTTAACCCTTTGCGTGTCGGCAGCGGTTTTAGTCGCGATGATTCCTACAGGAATCATCGCAACTAAAACTGCAAAACACGGAAAGGGTTAAACCTGTCCGTGATTTTGTTTGTGAAGGACCACTGGTTGTCGCCCTGGACATGTTATCATTGGTCAACATCAGTCATTTTCCGGAGCTTACGCCACCACTGGTCTATCTGCTGGAGCGACTGTTCGCAACTCGACACACACACACAAACATAAATTAAATTTTAAAAAATGAAAATGACGAAAATTGCTTTTCTTTAGTCCAAGACTCTGCTCTCAGATTTAATTGTATCTAAAATCCTGTACACGTATTCCACTCGGTGTAGTATCCACCACACGCATTTACCCCACCTCTGTCCGGCTCTGAATAGCTTTATTATGTCCAAGGCTGGGGTGCAAATTAAAAACAAAAGGAAATGTGGTGAAACTAAATTAAACTAAATTAAACTAAACTAAACTAAACCCGTTATCGCCAATCTACAAAAATCAATCGAGCGAGCGAGTGTTTCCGAAAAAAAAATTTTTTTAAAGTTGGCAGCCATCTTGGACATTGCAGCTCTGTTCGGTCATTACAAAGACCCCTACCCAAGCGCACGTTTCGAGTGGACAGCAGGGATGCATATTAAAGATTAAAAAGAGGGAGGGCAAGAACGTGTTTTTTTTTCCCCCCTCAGCTCCAAAGTAACCCCTCCGTCTATAAAATCTGCTTCAGCCATCTTAGACACGTCATCACTGGTCAGTAAAGCTGCCATCGGTATTCTGTTCCACCCCTAGCGACAGCTGATTCTAGCATAATGAGCTCAAAGGTAGTGCCTGATTGGCTTAGCGCCTGAAAGGCGCCAAGTCAATCAGGCACTACCCTTGAGCTGTCAGGCGACCCATCTTTCTCAATTAGTACTATAGTGCTCAGCGAACAATTGTAAAATGTGAGCGGCTTGTCTCTGGTCAGTGTGACTGCGAGGGACCCCGGTCCGTATAATATGACCTCTCCGCTGGGAGGCTTGGGATGCAAATTTGATTGGGCCCCCCTCGCGAAATAGGAAACCAATATCGCCATTAAATATAATTCATGAAAAATAATTCGCGTCCGATTCATCTCAAGATAGTCTCCCCCCCCCCCCTCCCTCCCCCCCCCCCCCCCGTCACCCCCTATTCCTCTAGCCTCCCCTACCCCTCCCCCCCCCCTTCACCCCATCGATCTCCCCTCCCTCCTAAACTTTGACTGACCCTTGCCGCAAACCCTCCCACTCACCCAGTTCCTTTCTACCGACTAAGTCTTGTGTCGCATTTGATCATAGTTTCAGAACTGCTCGGCTCTAATATTTCACAGTCTGCAAATTCAGAACACTGGTTGGGGTCAGTTTGGTAGAAGTCAGCTGAGTGAAAGGTATTAGTCACCTCTACACACCGCGCGACAGTGAAAGCTCAGGGTTTGTCCCTGATTAGCTTGGCGATTGAGAACACTACGGTCGAACAGGGTCACTTATTCGCGATTCTCCGGTAAATATATTCATGAGGTGCCCAGTGCGCAAAAGGCCATCGGGCCGACGTCAGCCGTCGTTGGCCCGCCCACAGCCGTGCGCTGTCCATCGGGCCGACGTCAGCCGTCGTTGGCCCGCCCACAGCCGTGCGCTGTCCAACGGCGGCTGACATCGGCCCGGTGGCCTTTTGCGCATTGGGTGAATGTCGCAAGAAGCCTCGCTTTCGAATTGTGATTGTCACACTGTGGCGTGACGTTATTTCGAGTGTCACGTCACTGCAGGCCACAAATCCAAGAGAGGTGTCGCATTCTGGAACAATAAATGAAGAAAATTGCAACAACAAAAAAATGACGTCGAAAGAATGTTGTAGGTCGCGGCGACCCAAACAATGGGGTCCGCAATTACGGTCTCAAGAAGCCTCGCTTTAGCTCAGTCATACTCAATAGTGTCTGGGACCCGTTCAGTGTCAGTTGACGCAACTTTCCCAGGAACATGGGTTCACAGTGGTTATCAGCAAGATCCTCGTGAGCCCCGCAACTGTCAAAGGCTTTATGAGAACTCCTACCTCTTGCAGTTGGATAGTAGTGTTCAGATGTCCTTGGCAATGAAAGGGTTTAACAAAAATACCGTCCATCACTGCTTTTAGATCGTATATATATATATATTCTCCTTCTAATACTTTTTTTTTTTCAGTCATCGTCTATCGGGCAAAAGGCTTTCGGGACGACGTCGGTCGTTGTTGGCACGCGCGCAACTGCGCGCGTGCCAACAACGACCGACGACGGCCCGAGGTACGTTTGCTCACTGGGCGTATTTGTTGTTCTATGTGTGTCGGTCGTTCCTGCCGTCTCAAAGAGAGACACACGCCGTGGGCCATCTGACAGACGGCTGTTGGTTGAGTATTTGTCTGCTGTCACGCAAATTTATTCTTTCAGTGTCGTCGCCATTGCAACGCTTAAAAAAAGAAGATAAAAGTAACAATATATATTTTTTTAAACTTATCATTTGAAGTTTGATACTTCGAAAACATATAAGTATAAAAAAAATTCTTTGTTAAATATAACAATGAAAACAAAACCGAACATAATCACGATATTTTTAAACATAAAAAGATATAATACTGGAGAGAAATCGACCATAATAGTTGTAGACTAGGCTATTCTGGCACCACCCTTAAAATATCATGGTCAATCACTGTCCTGGTAAGTACTGTTCAGCCTTTTTTTTTTTTTTAAAGAAAAGAAAAAAGAACTCCAACCACTACAAAAATATGGATTTTAGACCTTAGGGCTCAATTTCTAATTTCAACCCCACCTCCAGCAAATCATCCCTTCCGTCCACACCCCCCCCCCCCCAGCCCCACCCTCTCCCGTCACCCCACCTCATCCCAATCCAACCGCCAATGGCGTCTACTTACTGTGGACAATGCTGACCATTTTGTCTCCCTCCCTTGTCCTTTTCTGGTGCTGTTTTTCTCCGGGCACGCTCGCGAATTCCGGCCACGCCAGCCTGCTGGCCACTCCATCATCGTGATCATACAGCCTCTGTCCGAGAAACGCAGATGTAAATGAAGTCTAATCTTGCAGGCAAGTCAGACACAAATCCGTCTGCTAAGAGGCATAGATCCTCATGAGCCCCTGCGTTAGCAGGGGCTCATGAGGACCTATGTCTCTTGCGAAAGACTGTCGTTTCGCTGCTGGGGTGTGTTGGTCAGTTAATTATGATGGTCATTTCGCCTCCGACGGTCAATCTTGGCGAGCGAGTTACGGTTCAGGATATTGAAAATTCGATTTTCTATCGGTGAGTGAAGATGATGCATTTTCTACACCCCCATCCTGTCCCTCTCTCACCCTCCCCTCTTCTTCTTCTTCTTCTTCTTCTTCCCTTGCGTCTCCGGCTGCAGGACCGTTCTGTGCCATGATTAACCCCTTAACTGTCGGGTACAGGCGAACAGACGCTATCCAGCTGCAAGAGACATAAATCCTCATGAGCCCCCGCTGTCGCGGGGGCTCATGAGGATTTATGTCTCTTGTTAGTCCTGTGTTCTTTTGCCTATTTTTGGTCCCAATTACATCTATGTGCTTCACGCGAATGTCGGTCAGCGTGCAGTAGTTTCTGACGAGAATTTCGTGATCATTGGCAGCGAAGGGGTTACAGCGCTGAACACTGAAAGGTCCTCTCTGGCGCATGCCGTTCCTCTCTTCTTCCAATGCTTTGATCTTCTTGGCTTGACTTCGCGAACGAAGATTCTATAGGGCTTGCCCACGTCGTCTGCAGGCATTTTCGTGGCTGCGGAGGCCAATCCGGGACAGGCAGGTTCGACCGCAGTGGCTGCAGGGGAAGGTCTGGTCAGGGTTCTGAGTTACGACAACTCTGTTTTTTTCTTCTGAGCCGCTTGTCCTTAAGGTTAGCTCTGCGAGAGTCCTCAAAGGAGACGGCTGCCTTGTGAATGGTGGAGCGCCAGTTGTCACGGTCCGCAGCAAGCGAAGACCACTGGCGGTGGTCGATTTGGCAGGCACTAAGTGACTTCTTGAGACCGTCTTTGTATCTCTTCTTTGGTGCCCCTCTGTCTCGGTGTCCAGTGGCGAGCTCGCCGAACAGAGTGATCTTGGGTAGGCGATGATCCTCCATCCTGGAGACGTGCCCCGCCCAGCGAAGCTGTGTCCGCAGCAGCAAAGCCTCGATGCTCACAGTTTCCGCCTGTTCAAGGACCTCGACGTTGGTGACATAGTCACTCCAGTGAATGCCCAGGATGGTACGCAGGCAACGCTGGTGAAAGCGTTCGAGGAGTCGTAGTTGGCTGCGGTAGAGGGCCCAGGACTCGGAACCGTACAGCAGGGTGGTGAGGACGACAGCTCTGTACACGCTGATCTTGGTGCCTTTTTTTCAGCTGTTGATTGTGCCACACCCGCTTGAATAGTCGCCCGAAAGCACTGTTCGCTTTTGCCAGCCTGTTGTCCAGCTCCTTGTCCAGCTTGGCGTCTGACGTGATGATGCAGCCAAAGGTAGGTAAACTGGTGTACAGACTTCAGTTCGGACTCGCCGATGGTGATGTGGGGAGGGCGATGCTCTTCCTTGGGTGCCGGCTGATGGAGAACCTCTGTCTTTTTCAGACTGACCTCGAGTCCAAAGCAGGACGTAATGCGCTGCAAGGCTCTCTCTGTGTGTGCAACGAGGGCAGCGTCATCAGCGAAGAGCAGCTCACGAATCAGTTGGTCTAGGGTTTTCGTGTGGGCCTGCAGTCGTCTGAGGTTGAACAGGCTGCCATCGAGACGATACCTGATGTACACTGCGTCGTCATCGTCGAGGTCCACTGTGACCTGCTTCAACATCATGCTGAAGAAGATGGTGAAGAGAGTCGGTGCCAGCACGCAGCCTTGCTTCACGCCGTTGCGAATGGGGAATGGTTCTGAGAGGTCACTGTTTAGTCTGACCTGGCCTTGCTGGTCCTCGTGGAGCAGGACGATCATGTTGAGGAACTTTGGGGGACAACCTAGTCGCTCCAGGATCTGCCACATACCTTGCCTGCTCACAGTGTCAAACGCTTTTGTTAGGTCGACAAACGTTACGTACAGCCCTTTGTTCTGCTCGCGGCACTTCTCCTGAAGCTGTCTCAGCACAAAGACCATGTCGGTGGTACTCCTGTTGGCTCTGAAGCCACACTGGCCCTCTGGGAGGTGGTCTTCAGCGATGGCAGGTACCAGCCGATTCAGGAGCAACCTTGCGAGAATTTTCCCGGCAATGGACAGCAGGGTAATTCCACGATAATTAGAGCAGGCAGACTTCTCTCCTTTGTTCTTGTACAGGGTGATGATGACTGCATCACGGAGATCCTTTGGTAGTGTTCCCTTTTCCCAGCAGCAGAGAAAGAGGTCGTGGAGCTTGTTGTGCAGTGCTGGGCCTCCATGTTTCCAGATCTCTGGCGGGATTCCATCAATGCCTGCTGCTTTGCCACTCTTGAGCTGGTGGATGGCTGTGAGGGTCTCTTCGGCGGTGGGCGGTTCGTCCAATTCAACCTTTAGTGGAAGGTGTGGGATTTGGAGGATGACTGTTTCTTGAACAGTGCGTTCAGCGCCGAAGAGGTCCTGAAAGTATTCCGACCAGCGGTTCAAGATGGAGGTATTATCTGTGAGGAGTGCCTGTCCATCAGCGCTTCGCAGGGGACTTTGTACCAGGTGCCTAGGGCCATACACTGCTTTCAGTGCTTCGTAGAAGCCCCTGTAGTCACCGTTGTCAGCGCAGAGCTGGGTCCTCTGTGCGAGTCTGGACCACCACTCGTTCTGGAGCTCTCTAAGCTTGAGCTGGAGACTGCTGCAGATGAGGCGGAAGGCAGACTTCTTCACAGGGCAGGAAGGCTGGGCTAGGTGGGCCTGGTGGGCGGCTCTTTTTTTTTTTTGCTAGAAGTTCCTGGATCTCTACGTCGTTTTCGTCAAACCAGTCTTTGTTCCTCTTTCTAGCAAAGCCCAAGACTTCCACAGAGGATTTTACAATAGCAGTTTTCAGTTGTTCCCAGAGTGTTTCAGGGAAGGAGTCTGCTGGATCAACTGTGTCTTTGAGCATGCGCTGTAAATCTGCGCTGAAGGGCAGCTTTCTTGTCGTCACGCTGAAGGCTGGCAACATCAAGCTTTTTCTTGTGGGGGCCCCCTTTCTTGGGTTTCAGCTTGAGGCGGAGCCTGAGTTTGCAGCGAACAAGGCGGTGGTCAGTGTGGCACTCTGCGCTGGGCATCACTCTGGTGAGGAGGACGTCACTGCGGTCCCTCTGACGCACTAGGACATAGTCGATAAGGTGCCAGTGCTTGGAGCGAGGATGCATCCAGGTGGTCTTTCGACTGTCCTTTTGCTGGAAAGTAGTGTTGGTGATGACAAGTTGCTGCCCTGCACAGAGCTCCAACAGTAGGCGACCATTGTCATTGCAGTTCCCAACGCCATGCTTGCCGAGGACTCCTTTCCAGGCTTCAGAGTCTTGGCCCACTCTGGCGTTGAAGTCGCCAAGGATGATGACTTTGTCGTCTGCAGGGGTGCTCTGCAGGAGGCTGCGCAGGTCAGAGTAGAACTTATCTTTTTCTGCAGGCTCTGCCAGGAGGGTTGGGGAGTACACACTGAGAAGGGTGACGTATTGCTGGTGTCTCAGTGGGAGGCGCATGGACATGATGCGGTCGGAGTGACCCGTTGGTAGGTTTTCCAACTTAGTCGCAATGGGGGTCTTCACCATGAAGACCACACCTGAGAGCCGTCTTTCTGATGCAGGCCTGCCTGACCAGTAGAGGGTGTAGCCAGCGCCAAGTTCTTGGAGGCTGCCTTCCTCCGGGAGGCGTACTTCGCTGAGCGCGGCGATGTCGATGTTTAATCTCCGCAATTCATGGGCAATGAGGGCGGAGCGACGTTCAGGGCGTCCGCTGTCTGCTGTGTCGAGCATGGTTCGGATGTTCCAACATGCTACGTTGAGTCCGGTCGTGGTCGTCATGAGAGTGGATCCATTGTTTTTTTTTTTTTTCTTGTTTTCTGACCGCATGAGAAGATGCCCGTTGACCGCGGCTAGCCAACTGGGGTTACGAGGGGATGAGCTTTGGTTAGGCCACCTTTTCTAGGCCCCTCTCCGTGTGGAGCAAGCAGTGCTGTCTCTAGAGAAGGCTGCTTGGTCGTTCAGGGTGTGCCGAGTGACGTTGTCATCCCCAGGTCAACATCAGGCGACCAATATCCTGAACCGCCTGCATGCAGGTTTGAGACTGCGGCTTCCAGTGACATCTTTCACCTGCCGTTTTGCCCCTTGCCCATCGCTACAGGACTTGGAAAGTTCAGTGTCATAGTCCGTGGGCGTTTCCTAAAGCCTGCGCGGTGGAGCTTTTTGGTGGAGTGCAGTGTGTGCAGTACTGGCCCCACCCTTTAAACCCTTGGTTCGTTTGCCATGGCCTAGCAAGCTGGGACGGTGGCATCGAGGTCCTCGGGTCGTAGGTTTTATATCAGACTGTCCTTGTCTTAGTCTCTGGCTCAAAAGCCTTCCCCGGAGACACGAGGGCTTTGATGTCAGGGGTTTCCTCCCTTAGCCTTTCCGCAGCCAAGCGGCCAGGCCTGCAAGGCAGCAGGGGACTCGTGGGGGCCGGGGTCGTCTATGTCCCGTGCAGATGTGAACATCTGCCCACTGCCCAGACGGTGACACCAGAGGAGAAAAATCCAACGCCGGAACCCGGTATCGAACCTCGCACCTTTGGCATTGGAGGCAGACGCCTTAACCACTGCGCCACTTCCCCGCCTTTGATATGCTTTGATAACGAGAAATTTTCTCTACGTTTTGTACTAGAGACTGGGTAAAAGGGGAGATGGTGTCAAGGCGAGAGGCGTGGCGCTACGGACTTTAAATTCAAATGACCTCAAGTAAAGTGTCAGAATAAATACGTGTTTTTTTTCTCCGTCTGCCGACCGCCTTTTCATATATATATATTTTTTTTATACTAGTGGCTTGTCCATACGCTGGGCCCTTAGGTCCGGTTCCCATTTATTTTGTCAGGCGATGGATGACGTCACGCTTTTTTTTTTTTTTTTTTGCAGTACCCTCACACTAACATGGTCGATCCATCTCTTTTATTGTGACAGACGTGCAGAACAGAGCTTCAAACTTCAAGGTCAAAAGGTGTGTGTGTGTGGGGGGGGGGGGTGTTGTTTTTTTAATGGTTCATCCAACTAAGGGCACTAATTTATTTCGTTGTAGTTTTTAAATGTCGCCCTTTTGACAAATATATTCAAGATTCCTATAATACATTATACTGTGGTCTTCACCATTTAATTACTTTCAGAAAGTTAGTTATTCACAATACTTTTGTTCAGCACGTGTATTAAAATGCAAGTTATCCTCCTCCATTGTAACTAGCGTATTAACTCTTTGCAGGAATCACCTCGACAAAAAAGCGCTACCGACAACCAAAGGGTTAAAGATACTTCATCACGGCCAGTGCATTCTCTTACAGTACTAATGCACCACGGCAGTCGGCAGTGGGCGAACGATAATAAATAAAATAGTCCCAAGTTCCGTGTCTTGTCTTCTCTGATTTCCTCTACTTCATTAGTAAACCCCTTCACCAACCACACAACTGCAAGAGGCAAAGAACCTCATGAGCACCCGTACATGCGGGGGCTCATGAGGTTCATTGCCTCTTGCTGCAAGTATTTCTATATCCACGTTCCTTTGGTTGGGATGTGGTTATTTGATGCGATGATTTTGTCATGTTTCCAAAGAGATGATTTGTGTTGTCTGGCAATAAATGCAAAAAGACAAATGCAAGAAAATAGGAGACTATGTGCATGACTATGAGTAAGACCTGTGTGTATCCATTGATGTGTGGGTGGGTGGGTGGATTGGAGGGGGACGAAGTAGGCGGGGGTGGGGGGGGAGGGAGGGAGGGAGAAGGGGGATTAATGTGTGCCATTAAAAAACAAGCAGGGATGACGCTAGCCTTTTGTCCAGCAAGATGCCGACTGATAGCTGCAGTGCGACTGTACTGATTATCCAGCTCCCATCAGTAACCTCATCCTTGCTGCAGCTTGCAGCACTGCGGCGCCATGATATTCTAAAACAATAATACTAATTAGATATACGAAATCCAGACCAAAACGGTGACTGCCAAGAGAGCAAAATGCAAAGAATAACCCCTAACGAAGAAAGAAGCACGCTTAGAAAAGACAGTCACAACACAATTTTGTCTCCCGGCGTTGGGAAATGCTCTGCAATCAGGTGTTCGCACAGAGCGCCTGCGGAGACGTCAGACCAACACGATGGCCAATTGGTGCTTCAAACAAAAAGGTACGTTAACCCTTATCATTCGGAATACGCAGTGGGGGGAAATAAGTTTGACTAAAATAGTTCAAGGGTGGTGCCAGAAATGATAGCTTGGCGCCTCTAGGCGCCAAGCTATTCTGGCACCACCCTTGAACTAAAGCCATTGGTCTATATGATCCTTATCTGTAAGTACTATAATGTAGCTTGCATATGGCAGTGTACGAATTTGAAGCTTTTAGCCTCAGTATGATATGGGTTAACTGATTCAGTCCCGACACACCACAGCAAGATATGGATTGACCATGACTCATAGTTGTAGGGTGGTGCCAGAATTCTGGCACCACCCATAGACTATCATGGTGGATCTGTCTCCTGAATTCGGGTATTTCGTACCTGGGACACAATGGGTTAAGATCATTATTAACGCCTTCACTGCCACTGTACGTCTGCAAAGGCCCTAACATCAAACAGACCAAAACTGGAACCGTCTCAGCTGAAGGTGTAAGCGGATGACCTTCAGAGCCACGTCGACCCGAGGACCGTTTGTTCACTGCGGATCAAGATTTTTTTTACTTCTGAGAGTTGGGAGCCGGGTGGCTCCGTAGTACAGCGTTCGACTCACGTCCGAAAGTTCACCGCGGTTTCGAATCCAGCTGGCCGTCTTTGAAATCACCTTCGCGGTGGACAAAAGACGTGGCGCCTGAAACGTTTAACGTTTAATACTTCTGAGAGATAGGATCAAGCGCGTAATATACGCCAGTAACTAGATGCCCTGACCTGAACCCGCCTTGACAGCTGATTTCAAGACAAACGATCATTTAACGCCACCGCCACGTGTCGTTAAAACGATCGACTGAATAATTCCTCAGCCGGACTGTTCCGTCTAGAGAAGGCACATATCCTCATGAGCCCCTGCAGCCTGTAGGAGCTCACGATGATCTATACGTCTTGCCTGTGCAAGTGAGCGTCTCTATGTGCATCCACAAACTGAGAGAATCACCCACGAACAGTTTAAAAGCGATTGAAGGTCAAATGGAAATTCTGGCGAACTTGAGCCCGTATTTTAGGGACACTAGACGAAGCAGCCGCCACAAGCTATGGTCGAGCCGCCTTTTTTCACGATTATTGGATCCGCATGCCTGGCAGACACAAAAAGGCACATTTCGCAGATATATGTTTCTCCCAAATCTTTTATCCAGACAGTCGTAACAGACCACCCGCCCCCCTCCCTCTGCAGATTACCTCCTACGTTTGAGAATCACATACGTAAATGTGTGCTGGTCTGTGATTTTGGACCTTACGGCATACGGCCGTAACGTCCAAAATCACAGACCAGCACGCATGCGTACAATGCAGCTGATTCTTTCCAGCCAGGTAAAGTCAATATTGTCCAAACCTCAAGCAAAACGCGTGGATCCAAATCACCTTTCGCAATCTGCAGAGCCTCATGAGAATCTACAAAAATTTGGAAGCTCGGTCCCTTCTTTTCGGCGCGCAGACGACATTATCGATCGGCATCGAGGCTGGGTGACTTTAAAAACCTGGAACGGAGAAATATTGAATTACGCCTATATCCTTCGGTTGTTGGAAAAACATGACTGGAAACGTCTGTCTGGAAGGGCGGCAGTGTTTCGGATGGAAGTGCTTTATAATTACTGTCTTTCTGCCGTCTGGGATGCAAATTTAACTGGTGTATGCTGTATCCTTGTTGAGAAGATTTAAGTCTTTTGGGGGCTTTTACGGCTTTTGGTCGGAGACATTTTTCCTTTTTACCCTTTTCACATCCACGGCCAAGCAGCTCTTGCAGTGATTTTAGGACAAAAGGAAAAGAAAATTTTGTTGTTGAAGTTTGTTGTTGGTTTTATTAATCGGGATATAGTTTAAGGCAAAAGTGGTCAACTATGTATAAAAGAAATAAATTAATAAATACATAATTTGTAGGCTCGGGTGGCGACGCAGCTACTCCGGGAAGGCAGGCCTAATTTCCCCTCGTGGAACAATAATATATTAGAAAACGATTTATTTTTTTAAAAACTAAAATAGTTAAGCAGAGATGTAAAGTTGCAAGATCAACTAAATTAGCTCCACATCAGTGCCTGTACAGCTTGGTGCCTTTTTCCCGGGGTCAAACTCATCAGGCACTGTAGTGCCTGATGAGTTTGGCGCCCGGAAAAATAGGCGCCAAGCTATTCAGACACCACCCTTAACTCAGGAGCCAACATGTTCCATTTACCTACATCAGTTTGCACTGGATGTCAAAAAACTGAAATATGGTAGCTGTATGAAATTGTTTCCAAGTAAATAGGGTTTTTATCCCGTCTAATGGTGAGATTTAGGCCAGGGTCTTGTGTGTGGTCTGGGTAGTCTGGCATATAAAGTACCTATTACACGAATCTTTAGAGGCAAAGAATGAAGTCACAAACTCACAACAGTAGACTACAGAGGACTGTCGGCTTCGTTTTCAAAAGTCTGTGGTTGTATATATAACATTATTTGTTAGTTTGTTGAGTGGATATTTTGAGACTACGAACGCAGTCATAATTATGTACAGTCTACTTCGCTTATAACAAGGTGGGACATAACAAAAGTCGGATATAACAACACTATTTCGGAGGCCGCAGCCACACTATCTCTTTACTTCTCTTATAACAAACTTCGGATATAGCAACAAAATCAAAAGTCGGTATATACAGACTAGTTCGCTTATAACAAGGTTGGATATAACAAAACTTTGTCTCAGATGCCGACCACACTATCTCTATGTAAATTACTTCGCTTATAACAAACGTCGGATATAACAACGAAAAAGCTTAACTCATTTAGCCCCGACACACCACAGCAAGACATGGATCGTGCATGATAGTTCAAGGGTGGTGCCAGAATACCTTGGCGCCTCTAGGCGCCAAGCTATTCTGGCACCACCCTTGAACTATCATGCTCGACCTGTCTCTAGAATTGTAATACATTCCTTCAGAGGGCAACTTTAAAATTTGGGGATTTCAGTCCTGTGGTAGAATGTGTTAAGCCCCCAAGCGATGCAGAAGACCACACAAGACTGACTTCGTTTTCAAAGTCTGTACATGATATGAAACAGTATGTGTGGGTGGTTACACCGAAAGCCACAGAGAGTGAAAGAGATGATGTGTGTAGTCGACAACATAATACTGTCTTCGTTTTTGAAAAGTCTGGGGGGGGGGGGTGTTTATTATATTCAGGGGCGGATCAGTTACCTCGAGGAGGGAGAGGGGGGTTCCAACATTTTGTTTGGGGCCTTCAACCTGATATAAAAGAACTTGCTTCCTGGGGCCGAAAAATCGAAATGCGGGGAGGGGGAGGGGGAGGGCTTGGGGTGGGGGGTGCGTGTTAAGATTCTCACCACTCGCCAAAATATCAAACAGCGGGGGAGGGGGGTTCAAACACCCCAAAAGGGACTTTGTTTTAGCATTTTAAAGAATTTTGGGCCGAGGTGGGGGTGGGGGGGGGGCGGGGGGTGTGGGGGGGGATGGGTGGAGTGGGAAGCCCTGGAAACCCCCCCCCCCCAAACACACACACACACACACACACACGCACGCACACACACACACACACACACGCACGCACGCACACACACACACACACACACACACACACACACACACACACACACACACACGCACACACACACCCAGATCCACCCCTGATATAAAACACAGTAAGTGTGGACTGGTGTGTGGGTAGACTGGTGGATGGGCGAGCGAAAGAGGCAGAGAGTGAGAGGGATAATGACGGCGACGATGAAACTGTAACCCCTTCCCTGCCACTAGACGCATATTTTGTCTCTGAACAGCCACAACAGTACATGGGACATGGATACAAAGTGGACTCAGCAAGTGACAAAACTGAGATCCTCATGGGTCCCTGCAATTGTGGGGGCTCGTGAGGATCGATGTCTCTTGCAGTTGGATTGTGCTCACTTTTTCTCGGCAGTGAAGGGGTTAATACTCCAGGATACAGATTCAGTTCATCTTTCTTTCTTTTCAAAGGGTAGTAGGTAATTCTTGCCATAAAAAAATTACACTTCTCTGATTGAGCTCTGACAAATTGACCATGATAGTTCAAGGGTGGTGGCAGAATAGATTGGCGCCTCCAGGCGCCAAGCTATTCTGTCACCACCCTTGAGCTGTTATGGTCAGTCCGTCTCCATAACTTTATTATAGTTTTCAGATGACGCCTCCAAAGTTTGGCAATATGGATCCGAAGGCGAAATGTGTTAAAACGTGAAACACTTCTTACCCAAGTAATCAGTAACAAACTATATAGAAATTTCTTGAACTTGATACCTGGCTAAGAATAGTTGTCATTTCCGCATGTGTGTGAGTGATTGATATAGAAATGCATTCAAATCCTTTTAACCCATTCAGCCCTGACGCACTACAGCAAGAGATGGCTCGACCATGATAATTCAAGGGTAGTGCCAGATTACCTTGGAGCCTGTCGGCGCCAAGCTAATCTGGCACTGCCCTTGAATTATCATGGTCGATCCATCTCCTGCAACTGCTGCATAGTCATTAGATGACGCCTCCCGGCGACCTGAATGAGTTAATTCATTGCAGGTTTGCGTGCACGTGTGGGCGGATTATGATTTTGGCAGTAAAAATCTGTGTGAATATTATATCAGATCGATGTCGGAGAGAGAAGCAAGGACGGACAGGCAGCTGTAGACAGAATAGACAGGCACACCGACGGACTTAGAGAGATAATCACCAAGAAAGGCACACTGGACAAAGGAAAGGTCGGCCCCAATGCCAAATATGACGATTTGAAAATATTTCTGGAAATGAATCACATGCACGCACGTTCGCACGCACGCACGCACGCACACACACACACACGCACGCACGCACGCACGCACACGCACACACACACACGCACGCACGCATGCACATACACACACGCACGCACGCATTCACGCACGCACACACACAAACACACGCTCGCACGCATGCACATACACACACGCACGTACGCATGCACATGCACATACACGCGCGCACGCATTCACGCACGCACACATACACACACAAGCACGCAAACACACGTACTCACACACACACACACACACAAGCACACACACACACACACACACACGCAAGCACGCACGCGCACGCGCAGGCACACGCATACGCATACAGACACAGACACACACTCACACACACACACACACACACACACACACACTCACACACACACACACACACACACACACACACAAATACACACACACACATGCAAT
>BTPG01000005.1:165041957-165051957 GCA_036245525.1 Semisulcospira habei | reverse complement strand
AGAAAGAATCTGTTTTTATACTGACATTTCAAAACGCTCGGTAATCGATCAAAACTCAACGCCAAGTGAACCTCAAGTTGTCCAAGAAACATAGATATAAAGTCGTATCAGCAAGAGGTACAGATCCTCATGAGCCCCCGCGACAGCAGGGACTCATGAGGATCTGTGACTTTTGCATTCTGAAATTGCTGTGTTGTGTTCCGGCAGTGAATGGGTTAAGCATACAGCTGATCTGGTGTTAATCGTTAAAGGACGTCAGTACTTTCGTGTCTCTTGTCCTTATACTGTTTTCAATCCACATTTAATGTTGCACTTAAAAGTCTTTTGTATTAAAACAGCGACCACAAGCATGCTCCTCAAAAATAAAACTGAAATTTAGCTTTTTTTGGTATCGACTTTACTTTTTGCGCCGTAATTTCAGAGGTAGTCTTCAAATCTTCAAATCGATTTTTCAATCGCCATTTTAGCTATGCACATTGAAACTAAATCCAACAAAAGTGAAGTTCAACAGCCCGTACTAACGGTCGATTGTACTTTTCACGGTACTTCGCCTGCGTCAGTTTATTTCTGTGTGCCTTTAACACTCCAGTGCACGTAGACGCCGGTACTGTATACAGTCCCGGAGGCTGCATGCACAAGGGGGTTAACATATTGAGCCTGACGAGGTCGAAATTTTCAGACTTTTTTGTGGTTGTCCTCTGATAAATTCATATAGTTCCAACAGGATACATATAGACCGTGATAGTTTAAGGGTGTGGTGCCAAGATACCTAATCGCCAGCCCACAGA
Source organism: Semisulcospira habei (assembly GCA_036245525.1). Taxonomy (NCBI): domain Eukaryota; kingdom Metazoa; phylum Mollusca; class Gastropoda; family Semisulcospiridae; genus Semisulcospira; species Semisulcospira habei. The sequence goes on along the minus strand of BTPG01000005.1, from coordinate 165,051,169 downwards.
GAAATACGCAGGTATAGAATAAGACGATCATTTGCATCTTCAAATAAGATGCATCAGGTCTCTTATATAACCCATGTCTTTCTCCGGAACTTAGGAAGTAGGCAGGGGAAACATACATACACAAACACGAAGGTGCATTACTATATGTGGTCGGGTAAATACCCTGAATTCCCACAGTAGATGCACAGAACATTACACAACAATGTAACGATACAAATTTGCCTCAAGTTATACTAAGATACTCACAAACCAGATAGGTGAGGCTAGCGCTGGCAGAATTGTACAACAAACCAAGGGGAATTACTCAGCGCTGGACAACAGTTAGATCCCCTGCCCCCGCCTATCAGGCACCCAATCGCCAGCCCACAGAGAAATACGCAGGTATAGAATAAGACGATCATTTGCATTGAACAAATGATCGTCTTATTCTATACCTGCGTGTGATGAAGCTCTATGCTTGTGCATAGTGCTCGCACAGTAGGATTAGTACGGTACGGTTTTTGTTGACGGTTTGTTTGTGCCGATAGTCCGTGTGGCACTAGACGCACGTGGAAATCTGTAAGACATGGTTAGCACGGGATTTTTAGTGAGTTCTGTTTAGTGAGTTCTAGGCGGAAGCTGTGACTGTCAGAGGTCTAGATCGGTAGTGCGGGCTGTCTTGTCGTATGGAACGGTTGTGTTTGAGTTACCTAGCCCGCATTCCAAGACTCTGAAGCCTAGATTTCAGGTATGTTTCTATAAACGTAGTATTGATAGTTGTTTAGTTAAAGACAGTATGCGTGGTAAGATTAATGTGGTTGTATAGCGGTGTTCCGGTTTGGTTTAGTTATAGTATGTTTAGAATTCGGTGAAGTAACCGGTGTTTTTGTATACAGTTGTTTACCGAGTTAGATGACTAAAGGAATATGAAGTATGTCTAAGCCGCTATGAAGATAGTACGTGGTTGGCTAAGCATAGTCTTTTCCAGGGTATAGAGTAAGGTATAGCAAGAGTGTCAGTTAGGCTATAGTCTGTTTCAGAGATATGGGGGTGATACGAAAATAGTTTATGAAACACGTGTGTGTGTATGAATGAACGTGTGAGTTATTTGTATCAGCCAGGTTACGTGACGTTTCTCATTGATCCAATATGTTGTGTGTTTAGCAAGTGTTACGTTGGGACTTTTGTTGTTTATTCAGAGTTCTTGTAAAGAGTGGAAAAGACGGACGCCGAGACGTCGAGTCACAGGTGGGACCTACGTGAGGTCATCCCTCCAGCTCTTCTGAGAGTGAGTCTGACTGGGACCAAGACAACCAAGTCAAAACGAGAACTGAGTATCGTACGAGAACGAGGACGTCCGTGCCAAAGAGACAGGACGGCAATAAGCGTACGACGAAGGACTTTCACGCCTAGACGTGAGAAGGACCAACGTGACCAGGCAACAACATCAAACAGGTTGGAGGCAATGTGAGACTAAGACCTAGCCTGGCAAAGATATTGTGATACGTGTGTGTGTGATAATAGAACAGTGTACATAGTTGATAATCATTTAAGTCGTTCTTTTTCATTTATAGTGTATAAAGGTTACTTTAGAAAGGGAGCCCGTGTGTTGTGTTTTACCGCATGAATGCGCCCGTCTGAGTCAGTGGCGGTGTATGCGTCTGTTGCGTGAGAGTCTGTGCGTACGACTGTCGGCAAGTCTGCGTGCGTTACACTGCGTATTTCTCTGTGGGCTGGCGATTGGGTGCCTGATAGGCGGGGGCAGGGGATCAAACTGTTGTCCAGCGCTGAGTAATTATCCTTGGTTTGTTGTACAATTCTGCCAGCGCTAGCCTCACCTATCTGGTTTGTGAGTAGGTGCCAAGATAGCTTTGGCACCCTTTGGCGCCAAGCTATTATGGCACCACCCTTGAACTGTCATGGTCGGTCCGTCTCATGTTGTAGCATGTCAGTGCTGGGTCGGTTCAGGTTTGTCACCGCTAATAGACAAAGAGTACATGTATATACAATGATATACTATATGATATATCTAGTGTAAGCAAATTGTGAAATCCCAGCAGAAACACAGGAACTAATTGCAACAGTTTTCAAGATAAACATCTCATGTTGGATCTCATTTGAAAGATCTCGACGAGACAAATTTGAAATTATAGGTTTCACGTGTATTCGGTATGACATGTGTCACCTGGTTTGGGTCGTGTTACACGCAGCTGTTTCACATATAAGGTAAACAAAATTGCGAGTTTACAATATAAACAACAGGTAAAAATATCATGCGGTTCTAAATTGAAAGATCATGTCGAGAGATTTCCAGATATAGAGTTCCAAGTGTTTCCCGTAATTTACAATATTTTAACCATAGAGATGAAACAGCTGCAGATAACAGGACGGGGAAGTGGCGCAGTGGTTAAGGCGTCTGCCTCCAATGCCAAAGGTGCGAGGTTCGATACCGGGTTCCGGCGTTGGATTTTTCTCCTCTGGTGTCACCGTCTGGGCAGTGGGCAGATGTTCACATCTGCACGGGACATAGACGACCCCGGCCCCCACGAGTCCCCTGCTGCCTTGCAGACCTGGCCGCTTGGCTGCGGAAAGGCTAAGGGAGGAAACCCCTGACATCAAAGCCCCCGTGTCTCCGGGGAAGGCTTTTGAGCCAGAGACTAAGACAAGGACAGTCTGATATAAAACCTACGACCCGAGGACCTCGATGCCACCGTCCCAGCTTGCTAGGCCATGGCAAACGAACCAAGGGTTTAAAGGGTGGGGCCAGTACTGCGCACACTGCACTCCACCAAAAAGCTCCACCGCGCAGGCTTTAGGAAACGCCCACGGACTATGACACTGAACTTTCCAAGTCCTGTAGCGATGGGCAAGGGGCAAAACGGCAGGTGAAAGATGTCACTGGAAGCCGCAGTCTCAAACCTGCATGCAGGCGGTTCAGGATATTGGTCGCCTGATGTTGACCTGGGGATGACAACGTCACTCGGCACACCCTGAACGACCAAACAGCCTTCTCTAGGGACAGCACTGCTTGCTCCACACGGAGAGGGGCCTAGAAAAGGTGGCCTAACCAAAGCTCATCCCCTCGTAACCCCAGTTGGCTAGCCGCGGTCAACGGGCATCTTCTCATGCGGTCAGAAAACAAGAAAAAACAATGGATCCACTTTCATGACGACCACGACCGGACTCAACGTAGCATGCTGGAACATCCGAACCATGCTCGACACAGCAGACAGCGGACGCCCTGAACGTCGCTCCGCCCTCATTGCCCATGAATTGCGGAGGTTAAACATCGACATCGCCGCGCTCAGCGAAGTACGCCTCCCGGAGGAAGGCAGCCTCCAAGAACTTGGCGCTGGCTACACCCTCTACTGGTCAGGCAGGCCTGCATCAGAAAGACGGCTCTCAGGCGTGGGCTTCATGGTGAAGACCCCCATTGCGACTAAGTTGGAAAACCTACCAACGGGTCACTCCGACCGCATCATGTCCATGCGCCTCCCACTGAGACACCAGCAACATGTCACCCTTCTCAGTGTGTACTCCCCAACCCTCCTGGCAGAGCCTGCAGAAAAAGACAAGTTCTACTCTGACCTGCGCAGCCTCCTGCAGAGCACCCCTGCAGACGACAAAGTCATCATCCTTGGCGACTTCAACGCCAGAGTGGGCCAAGACTCTGAAGCCTGGAAAGGAGTCCTCGGCAAGCATGGCGTTGGGAACTGCAATGACAATGGTCGCCTACTGTTGGAGCTCTGTGCAGAGCAGCAACTTGTCATCACCAACACCACTTTCCAGCAAAAGGACAGTCGAAAGACCACATGGATGCATCCTCGCTCCAAGCACTGGCACCTTATCGACTATGTCCTAGTGCGTCAGAGGGACCGCAGTGACGTCCTCCTCACCAGAGTGATGCCCAGCGCAGAGTGCCACACTGACCACCGCCTTGTTCGCTGCAAACTCAGGCTCCGCCTCAAGCTGAAACCCAAGAAAGGCGGCCCTCCCAAGAAAAAGCTTGATGTTGCCAGCCTTCAGCGTGACGACAAGAAAGCTGCCCTTCAGGCCGATTTACAGCGCATGCTCAAAGACACAGTTGATCCAGCAGACTCCTCTCCTGAAACACTCTGGGAACAACTGAAAACTGCTATTGTAAAATCCTCTGTGGAAGTCTTGGGCTTTGCTAGAAAGAGGAACAAAGACTGGTTTGACGAAAACGACGTAGAGATCCAGGAACTTCTAGCAAAAAAAAGAGCCGCCCACCAGGCCCACCTAGCCCAGCCTTCCTGCCCTGTCAAGAAGTCTGCCTTCCGCCTCATCTGCAGCAGTCTCCAGCTCAAGCTTAGAGAGCTCCAGAACGAGTGGTGGTCCAGACTCGCACAGAGGACCCAGCTCTGCGCTGACAACGGTGACTACAGGGGCTTCTACGAAGCACTGAAAGCAGTGTATGGCCCTAGGCACCTGGTACAAAGTCCCCTGCGAAGCGCTGATGGACAGGCACTCCTCACAGATAATACCTCCATCTTGAACCGCTGGTCGGAATACTTTCAGGACCTCTTCGGCGCTGAACGCACTGTTCAAGAAACAGTCATCCTCCAAATCCCACACCTTCCACTAAAGGTTGAATTGGACGAACCGCCCACCGCCGAAGAGACCCTCACAGCCATCCACCAGCTCAAGAGTGGCAAAGCAGCAGGCATTGACGGAATCCCGCCAGAGATCTGGAAACATGGAGGCCCAGCACTGCACAACAAGCTCCACGACCTCTTTCTTTGCTGCTGGGAAAAAGGAACACTACCAAAGGATCTCCGTGATGCAGTCATCATCACCCTGTACAAGAACAAAGGAGAGAAGTCTGCCTGCTCTAATTATCGTGGAATTACCCTGCTGTCCATTGCCGGGAAAATTCTCGCAAGGTTGCTCCTGAATCGGCTGGTACCTGCCATCGCTGAAGACCACCTCCCAGAGGGTCAGTGTGGCTTCAGAGCCAACAGGAGTACCACCGACATGGTCTTTGTGCTGAGACAGCTTCAGGAGAAGTGCCGCGAGCAGAACAAAGGGCTGTACGTAACGTTTGTCGACCTAACAAAAGCGTTTGACACTGTGAGCAGGCAAGGTATGTGGCAGATCCTGGAGCGACTAGGCTGTCCCCCAAAGTTCCTCAACATGATCGTCCAGCTCCACGAGGACCAGCAAGGCCAGGTCAGACTAAACAGTGACCTCTCAGAACAATTTCCCATTCGCAACGGCGTGAAGCAAGGCTGCGTGCTGGCACCGACCCTCTTCACCATCTTCTTCAGCATGATGTTGAAGCAGGCCACAGTGGACCTCGACGATGACGACGCAGTGTACATCAGGTATCGTCTCGATGGCAGCCTGTTCAACCTCAGACGACTGCAGGCCCACACGAAAACCCTAGACCAACTGATTCGTGAGCTGCTCTTCGCTGATGACGCTGCCCTCGTTGCACACACAGAGAGAGCCTTGCAGCGCATTACGTCCTGCTTCGCAGATGCTGCCCAGCTCTTTGGACTTGAGGTCAGTCTGAAAAAGACAGAGGTCCTTCATCAGCCGGCACCCAAGGAAGAGCATCGCCCTCCCCACATCACCATCGGCGAGTCTGAACTGAAGTCTGTACACCAGTTTACCTACCTTGGCTGCATCATCACGTCAGACGCCAAGCTGGACAAGGAGCTGGACAACAGGCTGGCAAAAGCGAACAGTGCTTTCGGGCGACTATTCAAGCGGGTGTGGCACAATCAACAGCTGAAAAAAGGCACCAAGATCAGCGTGTACAGAGCTGTCGTCCTCACCACCCTGCTGTACGGTTCCGTGTCCTGGGCCCTCTACCGCAGCCAACTACGACTCCTCGAACGCTTTCACCAGCGCTGCCTGCGTACCATCCTCAGCATTCACTGGAGTGACTATGTCACCAACGTCGAGGTCCTTGAACAGGCGGAAACTGTGAGCATCGAGGCTTTGCTGCTGCGGACACAGCTTCGCTGGGCGGGGCACGTCTCCAGGATGGAGGATCATCGCCTACCCAAGATCACTCTGTTCGGCGAGCTCGCCACTGGACACCGAGACAGAGGGGCACCAAAGAAGAGATACAAAGACGGTCTCAAGAAGTCGCTTAGCGCCTGCCAAATCGACCACCGCCAGTGGTCTTCGCTTGCTGCGGACCGTGACACCTGGCGCTCCACCATTCACAAGGCAGCCGTCTCCTTTGAGGACTCTCGCAGAGCTAACCTTAAGGACAAGCGGCTTAGAAGAAAAAACAGAGTTGTCGTAACTCAGAACCCTGACCAGACCTTCCCCTGCAGCCACTGCGGTCGAACCTGCCTGTCCCGGATTGGCCTCCGCAGCCACGAAAATGCCTGCAGACGACGTGGGCAAGCCCTATAGAATCTTCGTTCGCGAAGTCAAGCCAAGAGAGAGATAAATCTGAATATGTCTCGTCACGACCTTTCAAATGAGCTCCTACACGATTTGTTTATCTTGAAAACTGTCGAGTTTACCTCCGGCTAAAAAGTGTGACGCCACGTTTACAAAACGGCGACTTGATTCGCCCCCCCCCCCTCCCCCCTCCACCCCCCCTCCCACTCCCCCTCCCCCCCCCCCCCGCCCACATACACACACCCCTCCAATTTTAATTTAGGTATCAGTGAACAAGTTTTTAATGTTGCAAATATGTTATCTTTATTTTCTTTCTAACCGCTAATCCAAGTCCATTGGAGAGTAGAGTAAAAGACAACGAATCCACGGGGTCGCTGCCCTCGGTGGGGTTTACAATCGAACATTTAACCCCTTTGCTGCCAGTGATCACGAACTGCGCGTCTTAAACGACTGCATACTGCCAGGCATTCGCGTGAAGTACACATGTAAATGGGACAAAAATAGGCATAAAGAACATAGGACTGATAGGAGACGTAAACCCTCATTAGCCCCCGCAATTGCGGGGGCTAATGAGGGTTTATGTCTCTTGCAGCTGGGTAGCGTTCGCCTTGCCCCGGCAGTTAAGAGGTTAATGTGCTGCCAGTGTGTGAACGGCAAAGAGAAACGTAATCGATCTTTTTTTTTAAACTGTTGAGCGAAGTTTAACTCATTCGAGACGCGCCGCATACGCGTAAAGCCGCGTATCCGGATTTGGCACGTATCGAATGTACACTGACGAGCAAAAGAAATGCGACATCATTCGAGACATCGGAAACATTTCAGTGTTTCCGATGACTCGAATGGTGTTGCATTTCCTTTGCTCGTCAGTATATTAATCTCTATATTTTGAAATACATCTAAAAGTTTCTTTGGCGACTTGTGTTTAGTATGTTATATTATGGCCGGGCAATACGCAGTCTTAAATTTGTTCACTAAGAAAGCGAATTTCAATATTATGTTCCGTTCAAAAGCAAGACGAAAAATGTACATGATACTGAATAATAATAATATAATAATAATAATAATAATAATAATAATAATAATAATAATAATAATAATAATAATAATAATGTCCCAGTGTATTACAAACACAGCCCAAGGGTGGCTATTCCACGGGATAATTAACCCTTTTGCTGTTGGTAGGGCTTTTGTCGAGCACTTTTTTCCTGCATGAATGACCTCGACAAAAAAATAAACGCGCTACCGACAGCCAAAGGGTTAAACTGTGTTTTCAATTTAATTGACTGACAAAAATGCCAAGTTTCAAATCGACCGTGGTCGTGAAAACACTGGTACAAAGCGTTCGTTATTCTGTATCGCGTTACACCAGAATGCCTCGACGACGTCGAAATGTCACTTGCATACAAAATAACGTCTCCCTTTCTATAGTTAACCCATTGTTTTTGGCAAGTTCGCCTTTCGCATGGGTTAAAGTGTGCTTGTCTCTGATTTTGGACCTGACGGCCTAAAGACCGTCAGGTCCAAAATCACAGACCAGCACACACACACACACACACACTAGATTGTAGCGTTCGCCGTCATGCCCTTTGAACTATTCCCTTTTACGCTGGGATTAGAATGAAAGAGGACCGCAAGGGAAGCAGAAGAGGTGTGTGTATGGATTTTAATGGCTGAATGACCGGTGATCAATTTCACTGCCAAGTACAACTACACAACATTGCAGGCCTCTCTCTCTCTCTCTCTCTCTCTCTCTCTCTCTCTCTCTCTCTCTCTCTCTCTCTCTCTCTCTCTCTCTCTCTCTCTCTCTCTCTCTCTCTCTCTCTCTCTCTCTCTCTCTCTCTCTCTCTCTCTCTCTCTCTCTCTCTCTTTTGCACGTATTTCAGTCCGGCTTTCGCCCCAAGCATTCTTGCCACACGGCAGTGACAAGACTTATTGATGCGTGGCTAGCATCCATAAATAACTCCCAAATAACTGGGTCGATCTTTATTGATTTTAAGAAAGCTTTTGACCTTGTAAATCATAACATTCTTTTGTCAACACTTCAAGCATATCTCTGCAATGCAGGTGCTGTCTCATTGTTTACTTCATATTTAAGCGGAAGGAAGCAAAGAGTACTGTTAAATGGATCCTACTCCTCGTATGGTCTCGTCAAAAGCGGAGTGCCTCAGGGCTCTGTCCTCGGGCCATTGCTGTTCTGCATATTTATCAATGACCTTCCACTGCATATTAGTTGCCAGGATATTTCTTGTGACATGTTTGCTGACGACTGCACACTACATACTCCTCACAAAGATGTAGCTGCAATTAGCACGCGTCTGCAGGAAAGCCTGCATGAGGTCACCGACTGGTGTCATTCCAACTCCATGTCCCTGAATCCGTCAAAAACAGAATGTATGGTTATAACCACACGTCAAAAGCGCCAGCTATGCCCGCTCTCTCTTAGTCTGTGTATAAACGACAGCCCAATTGAGCAAGTATCACACCACCGCCTCTTAGGGGTCACTATAGATGATCAGCTTAAATGGCAACTGCATATTAATAATGTGTGCAAAAGGGTTTCCAGCGGCCTGTATATGTTGTCAAAATTGAAAACAATTACTGACACAGATGCGCGTCTTCTTTTCTACAATGCTCGTGTCAAATCGCACATAGACTATGCATCAACAGTGTGGGATGGTTCTAGTGATGTACATTTGAAGAGGCTGAACTCCCTACATAGGAGAGCTGCTAAGCTTATATTTCCCGATCCCGAACTCTCAACCGGCTGACGAAAAGCTTAAAACTTTAAAAATGCTCCCTCTATCCCATCACTTTCAGTTCAATAAAGGTGTATTGATGTACAAGCTGTA
>BTPG01000005.1:164989457-165039457 GCA_036245525.1 Semisulcospira habei | reverse complement strand
TCGAAATTAAAGTATTACACAGATAGTGAAACCAGAAAATTGTTCAGTAATGCACACATCATGTCACATAGTTATAAACTACGCATCGACGGTGTGGGATTGTTGCAGTGATGTCCATTTAAACAGACTAAATTCTTTACATAGGAAAATGACAAAATTAATTCTTCCCGACCCGCACTTGACAACCGAGGAAAAACTCAATTAAGCTGGATTCCTACCCCTTCAAAATCACTTTAAATTTAACAAAGGGGTACTGATGTTTAAAGTATGGAACCATAGTGCTCCAGAATATCTAATTAAAAAAATCAGATTCCTGCTATGGGAACATGAGGGGTCTTTATATTGTTCCAAAACTCCGAATTGATATATTTAAATTCACTTTGTCATTTGCGGGTTCTACACATCGACATTATCTCGTTTCAATACAAGTCTTTATAGATACCTGGCATCACTCTAATAACAATATCTAGTTATACGTAGACACACGAATGTACTTGTATATTCTAACAATCATGTGTATGTGCGCGTGTGTGTATGTGTGTGTGTATGCATGTGTGTGTGCCCTCGCACGCGCGCGCGTGTGTGCGTTTGTGCGTGCTTGCGTGTGTTTGTTTTTAGTGGACTGTATATTTTGAATCACTGTGCTTTGATGTCCTGTTTTATGTATATTTTGTACTTAGTTGTAGTTTTAGCAACGACAGGTACGAAAAATGACATAGTCACTGACTATGTTAATACTGATCTTCACCGGTGTAAAATAAAGATTCATTAATTCATTGATTCTCCTGGGATCACCCTCTAACTTTCATGGTCAATATGTCTTCTAAACTCTAATGTAATGTACTCTTAAAAAGACAACTTTAAATTTTGTGATTTTTCGACATTTTTGTCTAAAACTTTGCGCGGACGATCCAATTTCAGTGCACTGTGTCTAACGGACGGAGATACAGACGGACACACTGCCAGAAAACAGACGACTGAACGGATGGACGGATGAACAGAACAATGGAAAACAGTAATCATTGACATATTCAGCAAAACACATCCACCGGAAATACATCCGCACCCCTCCCCCCCCCCCCCCCCTCTCCCCCGCCCTCCCCCCCTCGCCCCCCCCCCCCCCCCCCAAAAAAAAAAAAAAAAAAAAAAAAAAAAAAAAAAAAAAAAAACCCTCAAACTTCCAGTACTAAACATTTAGCTCTAGTGCAGTACACACGTGTGCTGGTCCGAGATTTCGGACCTTACAGTTTCCAGCCGTAAGGTCCAAAATCGCAGACCAGCACACGTATAAAATGAAAACTGAAAATCTCAAAGAGCGATCTATAGCCAAAGTGAATACCCCACAGTATTAAACTGGAAGCTGGACGGTACACCGAACGCGTTTTAATTTAGAAAACAACCGTGCGCTCCCCTGAGTACCATAATTATGCGCGATAGTCAAGCTTTTATGAGAAATGCCTCCACTTTCTCAGTTATTTTAGAGTCGCAGGCTTAAACCTCCACCTCCTGCTTCGTCTGAGGATGCAACTGGAGGCAGCAAGGGGCATAGATTCCCATGAGCCCCTGAAGCTGCAGAGGCTCATGAGAATCTATGCCTCTTGCAGACTGAACTGTTTCGCCCTGGATGAAATATTAAAGATATTGAAGATAAGCGAAATGGACTTTTCTGGAATTTTCTCCCAGCCAATTCACTCAATTCTCAACTCTTTCATAAGTCTGCTCTCAATTGTGGATGATGTTGAGCTGATACATGTATTGTTTGTCGCCGTCCTTGTTGTTGTTGCTGCTGCTGCTGTTGTTGTCATCGTCGTCGTTGTCTTCGTCTTTGTCATCGTCGTCATCGTTGTTGTTGTTGTCGTCGTCATCGTTATTATTCTTGTTGATGTCCGCGGTGCTATTAATACTGCAGCTGTTGTTGGTGGTACTGGTGTTGTAATTTATGCTGTTAATGATGCTTTCTATTTCGGGCTTCATTTTTGTTTTTTTAGTGTTTGTTGGTGTCTTTCTGTACCTGGGATAATTTTTTTAAATTTATTTCTCTGTATTTGTTTACTCTTAATTCCCACCCCCAGCAACTATGCTCCTGCTTGCAACTGTCTGTCTGTTTGCATATGTGCTAACTGGCCTGCCTGGCTGCCTACCTGCCTGTTTGCCTGTGTGCCTGTCTGCCTGTTTGTGTGCTTGTATGTCTATCTGCACAAAAAACGCATGATAATGATATGTTTGAAAATATACGACGAGCAAAAGAAATGCGCCATTCTTGGAATCGCATTTCTTTTGCTCGTCAGTATAGATACGTACAACAAAGTGTCCTCTTCCCCAATCCCTACCGATCCCCTAAGATCCCCCCACCCCCAGACAACCCCTCCCCCCCCCCCCAGCCCCCTCTTCCCATACTACTCTCGCCACCCCTATAACACACACAGTAATGATACATTACCGTTACATGTATCTCTCTCACTTTCCGTCTCTCCCTCTCCCTCCACCAATCCATATCATTTCTCTTCCAGTTCCATTGTTTCTCTTGTGTCTGCATGCATGCTAGTTTTTAATCACGTTATTGTAAAGTATACAACCACCCCTCCCCCCCCCCTCCTCTCCACCACTCTTCACCTCCCCCCCACCCCCACGCCCCTCTCTCTCTTCCTCCCCCCCCCCCCCCCTTCTCTTGAAGGGCAAAGTCTCATTTAGGTGCCACTTTCCGACATTTCTACTCCAGTCAATCTTCCTTCGAACGGAAATGTAGCTACTAGCAAAGGGGTGTAGATTCTCATGAGCCCCTGAGATGCAGGGGATCGTGAGGATCTATGCCTCTTGCAGACGGAAGCGTGGCGGAGCGGACGTTATGGTAGTAATTTCCTGTCGGACTTGTGCAGTCAATATCAAACGCTATTAAATTTAGATTTTATCATCCTTCACGCCGGGGTGTTCCGTATTTAAATGTTTACAGCGTTTACAGTCCGGTGCGTTAAACGTACGTTCCTGAAAGTTAACAAGTCGTGGGATGCACGGCCAGCGACTTAACGTTTTTCGTGATTGATACAACGGGTGCCCAACTTAGACAAATACCTTTTCGATGTTCTAGAAAGTACAGTTTTTGTCTCTATGTGACGTTACAAAGAGCTGGATATATACTGACGAGCAAAAGAAATGCGACATTTTTGGAACCATCGGAAACACTGTAGTGTTTCCGATGGTTCCAAAAATGTCGCATTTCTTTTACTCGTCAGTATATATGAGCCACAAGCAGTGTACACAGCATGTCAGTATTCAGACTAAGAGAGTCCCTTTTCCCTTGACAAACCACGGTAGAGAACATCTGTACCAAAAGCACAAGCATAACGCCCAACAACTGCAGCAGGCATATATCTTCATGAGCCCCCTTAGGATGCGGGATCTCGAGAGGATCTACGTCTCTTGCTGGCTCTAGTTACGTCTATGTTGTTTTGTTTACGCAAAATGCATCGTTTGCCGTGGAACCGGTCAATGATGCACAGATAAGTAAGCAGCGACTTTCCCCCTTTATTTGGTGTAGTCCTAAACTCATTGAGCCCGAGGTACGAAATACCCACATTTTGGAGTTATCCTCTGAGGACTGCATTTACAATTCAGGACTGCGACAGATCGACCATGATAGTTCAAGCTATTCTGCCACCACTCTTGAACTATCATCAAGCCATATCTTGTGGTGTGTCACGGGCAGAATGAGCTAAACTAGTATAACAGACGCATAAAAAAACAGCGTGCGTGTGTGTTAAAACAGTTTTAGGACAGTTTTGGACAGGGTGAAAGAAAAGGGTGCCGCTTTAATATGTCCTTTTTGCAATCTAGCGCCAAATCAATAAAAAAAATGGCAATATGGCGCGGTGGGTGGTAAAACCTGGCCAGTTTCGCTTTCATTCTTTTATGACACCGTTATAGTTTTCTTTGAGGGCGCAAATTGCATTGAGGAATAAAAGTGTATCTTTGTTGCATTGGAGTGTGTGTGTGTGTGTGTGTGTGTGTGTGTGTGTGTGTGTGTGTGTGTGCGTGCGTGCGTGTGTGTGTGTGTGTGTGTGTGTGTGTGTGTGTGTGTGTGTGTGTGTGTGTGTGTGTGTGCACAAAAGGGGGGGGGGTAGGAACGGGAGGAGGAAGGAGGGGGAGGGGAGGGGCTGGAGGTGGGGGAAGATGCGGTTGGGAGAAAGAGTGTGGCGGTGTGTGTGTCGGTGTCGGTGTGTGTGCGTGCGTGCATGCGTGTGCGTGTGTGTGTGTGTGTGTTTGTGTGTGTGTGTGTGTGTGTGTGTGTGTGTGTGTGTGTGTGTGTGTGTGTGTGTGTGTGTGTGTGTGGTAATTCATGTATATTATGTGTGTTTGCTTGCGTGCGTGCGTGCGTGCGTGATTGTGTGTGTGTGTGTTGAGGGGGGGGGGGAGGAGTGTGTGTTTGTGTTTGTGTGTACATGTGTCTATGCGTCTCTGTGTGCGCGTACGTATCTGCGTGCATTGATGTGCGCATTACGTGTGTACACGTATGTTTTTGCGTGTATGTAACGCGTACGAGGTTGTGTTCAGTGTAATGTGCGTGTGTTTGTGTATGCGTGTATGCGTGTGCATCACACACATACACATACACACACACACACACACACACTCCGACACACACACACACACACACACACACCTTTTCTTCCAACCGCATTCTCTTCCCCCCCCCTCCCCTCCCACACACACGCGCACACACACACACACACACACACACACACACACACACACACATACACACACACACATACAGTATCACACAAACACACTGACCATTCCTGGCATATATGTATTATAAAACCTAACGAGTTGTTTAAATTATCAATTATATCAGTGGAAACCCAATAGCACTCACGACAAACCCACGCTTGTTTTTGCGTCTAATTTTCTACCCTCGCACAAAATCCTCGAGCCGACGTCGGCCTGCAGTTGGCCGGCGCACGGCAGTGCGTGGCAGAACTGCGGCCGACGGGGACCTAAGTACCTGATGATCACTGTCTAATCATCAGTACCTATTACAAGATTTTTTGTCACCGTGTTTCCAGCAGAGTTCAGGGTCGCGCACTAAAGTCTATTGCCTTTTATTTTAATCCATAGTGTGGTTGGTACTTTAATGGTCGATGACGTGCATGTAGTCAAGGGCTGGTGGGTTTTTAATATTTGATACCAGTACCGTTTGAGTCTTAACAGCTTTATCGATAATATCAAAATCGCGTCTTAAGTTCGTTGAAAGTTCAAGGAAAGAAAATCTTGTGAACAGGACACATCTGCAAGAGGCAAATATCCTCATGAGCCCCCGCTATCGCGGGGGCAAAATGAGGATATTTGCCTCTTGCAGGTCCTATTTACACCTCTGAAACTCGGCTGAAGGAGGGAAATTGGCGTTTTTTTGTAGTGTGTGATAATGGTACAAAACACGTGATGAGTTGTTTAATTAGTGGAAAGACATATCCTACTTTTTTTTAAAGCTAGGGTATGTGTATTGCGTGTTCGTGTGAGTGTGTGTATAGAACTGTATGACAAGCATACATACACATGCGTTACTGATCTTAAAAAGCAACCACCGACCTTTTTCGATGGAAAACTGAACAGTTCAAAATATTGCAAGAGGCTGTCGACAGTACCGCTGAGCCATCGGTAAACACACTCTCTCTCTCTCTCTCTCTCTCTCTCTCTCTCTCTCTCTCTCTCTCTCTCTCTCTCTCTCTCTCTCTCTCTCTCTCTCTCTCTCTCTCTCACTCTCTCTCTCTCTCTCTCTCTCTTGCCACCCTGCACTACTTAATAAAAACTCCATTAAAAATAAAGACCCAGGGGACAGGACCGCGCAAAACAGAAACGTCACTGCTACTCACGATAAGCTTATGACGAAAAATATGATACTGCAGTCATTTGAACATCTGTATTTACCCCTTCGCTGTCAGTTGACGCGGACTGTATTTCTGCACTGGACAACAGTTAGATCCCCTGCCCCCGCCTATCAGGCACCCAATCGCCAGCCCACAGGGGGCAGGGGATCTAACTGTTGTCCAGCGCTGAGTAATTCCCCTTGGTTTGTTGTACAATTCTGCCAGCGCTAGCCTCACCTATCTGGTTTGTGAGTATCTCAGTATAACTCGAGGCAAATTTGTATCGTTACATTGTTGTGTAATGTTCTGTGCATCTACTGTGGGAATACAGGGTATTTACCCGACCACATATAGTAATGCACCTTCATGTTTGTGTATGTATGTTTCCACTGCCTACTTCCTAAGTTCCGGAGAAAGACATGGGTTATATAAGAGACCTGATGCATCTTATTTGAACTCCCCGATCACATTCGTGCCAGCGGGACGTAAAAAGGAAGAAGACTTATTTGAAGATGCAAATGATCGTCTTATTCTATACCTGCGTATTTTTCTGTGGGCTGGCGATTGGGTGCCTGATAGGCGGGGGCAGGGGATCTAACTGTTGTCCAGGGCTGAGTAACTCCCCTTGGTTTGTTGTATTTCTGCAATCTTCGTTAGCCCATGACATCCTGACAATGATTGTTTCAGAATAGTGAGATGTCCTGTGAAGGCTAAATTTCAGTTCCGGCGATAGACCCACCATGATAGTTCAAGGGTTGTGCCAGGACAGCTTGGCGCTTACTGGGCGCCAAGCGGCTCCTTGAACTATCATGGGCACATTTACTGAGATTATATGAGAGTGTTTCAGGACGTAAAGGGTTAATTCAACTCCAAAGAGCCCCCGTTGTCCGAGGAACACGGCGTCAAAGTGGTGTCAGCGAGAGGCATAGATGCTCGTGAGCAAATGCAACTGCGAGGACTCATAAAGCTATGTCTCTTGCAGTTGGGTCGTGTTCAGTTTTTCAAGTCAAGGAAGTTAACTCATTCTACCCCAGACGCACCACAGCAAGATGATGGATCGACCATGATAGTTCAAGGGTAATGCCAAAATAGCTTGGCGCCTATGTGCGCCAAGCTATTCTGGCATCACCCTTGAACTATCATGGTCGATCTGTGTCCTGCACTGCAAAGCAGTCTTCAGAGGACAACGGCACAATTTGGGGATTTCGGTCATGGGGTGCAATGAGTTAAGAAGTCAAGGGGTTAAAATACGATATTACAGTCATACAGTAAAAGCAAAATAAACAATTTCAAGACCACAGAAATGTAACATCAGCATCACAACGGCATCACTATCACAATCCTATAGATGCTTCTTCTTTGTGGGTTTCAGATGGGTGGCGATTGAGATGGATCGGCAATGATAGTTCAAGGGTAGTGTTGGGTTAGCTAGGTCCATGGGTTAGATGAGCCGTGATAGCTGATAGTGCTAGATAAGCTTTGTGTTTGGGAGATAGATAGGCAATGATAGTTCAAGGGTAGTTTTGGGTTAGCTAGGTCCATGGGTTAGATGAGCCGTGATAGCTGATAGAGCTAGATAAGCTTTGTGCTTGGGAGATGGATCAGTTCAAGAAAAGTGCCAGCTGAACTTTGCGCCTTTTGAGGTTGATCGGCCATGATAGTTCAAGGGTAGTGCCAGACGGGGCGGTCCGTGGCGCAGTGGTTAAGGCGCCTGCCACCAATGTTAAAGGTGCCAGGTTCGATTCCGGGTTCCGGCGTCGGACCTTTCTCCTCTAGTAAGTGTCACCGTTAATTCGGGCGGACCGTCGGGGGTTCTTTCTCCGGGTACTCCGGTTCTTCCTCTCCCTCCACTTTGGTGTCAGTTTCAGCCAACTTAATACAATTTCAAATACAAAACGATTTCCAAATACCGTCACTTCAGTAGCTCGCTTGAGCTTGCCCTTAGCACCACGTGAATTTTCTGTGTTTACGTACAGTGTGTGAGTGAATGCGCGTGATTCACGTGAGCGTGCTTGTTGGGTTCAGTTCGCGGCTACATTCTGCGCATTGAGTTATATTACAAATATGAGAAATGCGCCATATAAATACCATGTAATAATAAATAATAATAATTATCTTGGCGCCTGGAAAGGTGCCAAGCTATTCTGACACTACCCTTGAACTGTCATGGCCGACCCATCTCCTACTATAGTTCCTGAAATACAGACAAATAAGCGTGTTTCTTTCTTACCTGGGTTTTTGTTGGGGTTTTTTGTTTGTTTGTTGTTGTTGTTTGGGGGAGAGGGGGAGTGGCGGGTGGGCATGGTTCTTGAAGAGGGAACGTGCTAAGTTAAAATCACCAGAACCTGAGAAAATGGACGACAGGGAAGAGGGAAGGGCCATGGTATTAGAAAAAGGGGTAAAGTGAGACGATATGGGGATAGGGAGGGAGAGGGGGATGATAAACTGACCACATATCGATCTTCTATCAAAATAAATCTCCGCACTGAACACTAGCGCGCCGCCTGACCGCTTCCTTTTCTCTATCCGGTGACCATCTTTGGACAGACCACCTCCACCACATTTTGACCATTTCTGGACAAACCACCTCCTCCAAAATCTGACAATTTTTTGACAGACCACCTCCACCACAATTTGACCAATTCTGGACATACCACCTTCTCCAAATTGTGACCATTTCTGAACATACTATCTCCTCCAAACTTTGACCATTTCTGGACAGACCACCTCCAACAGTTTACCATTTCTGGACAGACCACCTCCACCAAATTTTGACCATTTCCGGACAGACCACGTCCACAAAAGCACGAAAAAGGAATCTGGATATGACTTCTTTAACTCATTCTACCCAAACACCGAAATCCCCAAATTTTGCCGTTGTCCTCTGAAGACTGCTTTGCAGTGCAGGACACAGATCGACCATGATAGTTCAAGGGTGATGCCAGAATAGCTTGGCGCCCATAGGCGCCAAGCTATTCTGGCATCACCCTTGAACTATCATGGTCGATCCATATGTTGCTGTGGTGTGTCTGGGGTAGAATGAGTTAAGTGGCTGTGCTCAAGTGGTGCAAGCATACACGTGTGTGCATCCACAAGGTCGAAATTCCCAAATCTGAAAGTTGTCCTTTGTCCATAACAAGATACAGTTGAGCAGTCATCCTTTCTTGCAAGAATAAATGGTGTTATAAGGCGGGTGCTCTCTCAGCAGAAGTCGTGCAGGGCAATATAATAAGTGTCACCTGTACTTAAAGCCATCTACATGGACCATGCCAGGTGAGTTCTCTTAACTCATTGTGCCCGAGGTTCGAAATACCCACATTTTGGAGTTATCTTCTGAGGACTGCATTACAATTCAGGAGACAAATCGACCATGATAGTTCATAGGCGCCAAGCTATTCTGCCACCACCCTTGAACTATCATGGTCGAGCCATATCTTGCTGTGGTGTGTCGCGGGCAGAATGAGTTAAGGGCGGTCGCTCAAAACAGATTCTGCTGTACCAGTTCACGAGTTATGTTGATCTGGTCGCCTGAAAAGACAGCAACCCATCCAGGTGCTCGTGAGGACCTTTCCATCTTGCAAATCTATGCAGTATTCCGGCGGACATATTGGCTGGTTGATTGATTGACTATGACGCCGTGCAATAAACGAAGACTTCGCAAAAGACTATCGAGCCGAAGTCGGCCGAAGTGGGCCCGCGCACAGTTGTCCGACTTTGGCCCGATGGCCTTTGCGTACTGGGATGTACATAATTTATATAAGGCCTGAGGGGTACAATGGTTCCTTTGACCTCCCGAAGGCCTGAGGGGTACAATGGTTTCTTTGACCTCCCGAAGGCCTACAAGGGTCCGTGCAGCGAACCCCTCCGACCAATAACGTATTTGTTTTCATTTCTCCACTATTTTCGTAAAGAAATCAAGAAGACATCTTGCGATCTGGATCACTCCAGACATGACTGACGTCAAAGGAATATACATGTATACATAATAGACTTATGGCGTAATTTTAAAATGTCGTGACGTTGCCGTCTCCAGTACTGAGTGTGCTTGTTTTTGCGACCTGGATCACGCCAGACATGACTGACGTGAAAGGAATATACATTTATACATAATAGACTTATGACGTAATTTAAAATATGTCATGACGTTGCCGTCTCCAGTACTGAGTGTGCTTGTTGTTTCGAACAACACTACGTAACTTTGTACTTTAGAACGTTTGGCGATCTTTTATAGAACAACACTGGCATCCAAGATGCGTCATCGAGAGGGCTACAAAACGTCCGCCATTTTTCGCTACAGGGGTTTTTATATCACGGTCGCATGGTACGGTTTACGCTAATGTGACTGGTCGTGTGACATGGGGAGGAAAACAAATTATATGCTGTTCTGTTATGTTGAAGTCTATTGTTTAAATACAATATATATTTGCTGTTCTGATACCCATGTTGTTGTTGGTTTTTTTTACCCCACAGGCTAGCGCTGTCACACATATGTCACGAAGATTTAATACTGACGAGCAAAGGAAATGCGATATTTTGGAATCATCGGAAACACTTCAGTCGCTTTTTCTCTTTCTTCTTTTCTTTTTTTTTTTTTTTTTTTTTTTTTATTGTTGTTGTTGTTGCTCGTCATTGAATGTTGATCTCACAACTTTATGACGCCCGACGCCTTGCGTCAGATGTGTGTTGGTTTGTGCTGGTCTGCGATTTCGCACCTTACAGACTAGCACACAGATGTAACACACCATCTGAGTGACCAACGTAAGGGGTGGACCTAACCACGCAGCATCACCGGTTCTGAGGACCGTCCAGTCAACGGCCAAGGAACCTAAGGCGTCCCGGCATCACGTTCTGGTTTGTCTAAGGTTGATAGTTTGTTCTGAGTATGGCGTCCTATATTCCAATCTTCGCCTACAAAACTCCTGTTTCTTTACCTACCCCGCCGGAGGAGAGATTAGCCTTGGTGTGAGCAAGAGGCGTATATCCTCATGAGCCCCCGCATATGCGGGGGCTCATGAGGATCTACGCCTCTTGGGGAGATGAAGACGTTTTGTCCAAGTTCGGACGAGTGAAATATTCCGATCAAAGGCTTGTCGGTGAAGCCTCCATTACTTCCTATGCGTGAGTAACACAGGCCTAAATACACACCCACTTCCAAGCCAGAGACATAGGTATTCGTGCAAGGGCCAGAGCTTCGTTAACCCCGTCACTGCCGTTTGGCGCAGATTGTGTTTCTGAAATCCTGGCTAACTCATTCGAGACGTGCCGCCTCCGGATACGCGGCTTATGCCGCGTATCCGGAGGCGGCACGTCTCGAATAAGTTAACGCCAAAGAGCCCAAGCCGTCCAAGGAACATGGATCAGCAGAGGGGTCAGCAAGCAGGAACAGATCCTACGGCGGCTCATGAGGATCTATACCTCTTGCGGTTGGGCGGTGTTCGGCAGTGAAGGTGTTAAAGGACTCATGAGGATCTGTGCATCTTGCAAAAATAAGGAAGGCAGTGTGTAGTCAAAGTATGGCTGCTAATATTCCAATTTTCTTCTAAAACCCTGATCCCTCATCTTCTACGTTTAACTACCACAGATGTGCATGCGGCTGACCATTGCGAGTTCGCGAGCGGTATTGACTCGTGTGGGCCCCTGCTGTTACAGGGCTCTTGAGGATCAATGTCTCTTGCAGACCGGAGAATATTTGCCTTCAAGTAAGGAGTCCAATATTCCATTCGAAAGACCGGACCCCCGCTGACCATCTTCGTTTGACGACCACCGAATATAAAGGGACTGACCTTTTCCAGCAAGAGGCATAGATCCTCATGAGCCTCTGCAGTTGCAGGGGCTCATGAGGATCTATGCCTCTTGCAGACGGGAGAAGGATCCCCACACACTATCGCGTCCAATATTCGGGGGCAGTTTCCAGTGTGGACACTGGACAGTCTTGGCCCCTGTAGTTTGAAAATGCTGACGGATCGATATTGTGAAAGTAAAAGGGGGGAGAGGATGAAGACAGTGAGGACAGAAAAGGGAGGAGTAACTATTGAGGTCTTTTTTCTTAATTATTATTTTAGTGGGGGTTTGGGAGGAACGGCTGCTCATATACGGAGGAACACCCTGTCCCCTCTCCCTTGGGGGAGAGGGGACAGGGTTTCCTTCCGTAAATGAATTTATTACCACTTTTTCATTGTCACGTGAAAGGGCGAGAGGTCCAATATTAAAGATCAGCTTTCACTGTTTATTAACGTTGTTGGGTTTTTTTTAATTCAAAATCACATATCAGTACACACTTTCACTCTAGTGTGCTTCCGTTTCCCAAATAAGGCTTACAATCTGGGGTCTGGAATAGGAGTGTTTCAAAATGTTTTTTATGTATGTCAAGATGACAGAAATTAAATAAGAAAAAAGACAGACTTTCATTTCTCAGAGTGTGTGGTTTATTAAGGAAATTTAACGTGCGTTCTCTATTATGTACATTTCAAGTACGATAAAAATTATATGAAGTTACTATCAACTTTTCAAACGACTCACAATGAATTGCGTTTACCTCTGATCGAAAAAAAAAGTTTACAATGAAGAATGTCCCTCTCTCACTCTTCTTCCCCTTCGCCCTCCCCCTTCCTCCAACCCCCTCTTCCCACCCCCCATGCCCCCTACCCCGCCCCCACCCCCACCCCTTCCCCCTGTCTGGACGGACGTGGTGGACTTGAGATTAAGACAATAACCCTCTCAACCTCAAGGCAAACTTGCCTCATATTTTACACTCCTCCGCTGACCGCTGCCCACCAGTCGCGGGAGGTGGATAGACCTTCCACGACTCAAGGGCAGTACCTGATTAGCTTGGCGCCTGTAAAGGCGCCAAGCTAATCAGGCACTGCCCTTGAGTCGTGGCGGCTCGGTCCATCTCCTCCACGCCGCTGGCGGCTAGACGCGAAAGATTTCAGAAGTAGTGGAAGTAGCTCGCAGCTAAAAAAGAAAATGTCGGGGACGGGTGTTGTGTGCAGTACAGCTGGTCGGTGTACAAAAGGTCATCGGGCCGCAGTTAGCCCGCGCACAGATGTCAACTGAGGCCGACGTCGACCGCAAGACTTTTTTTTGCTCACTGGTTGGCTGTAGTCGGACGGCATTTTGGTGCGATTATTTTAGAAGGTTACGGCTGAAGAGGGAGAAAGAAATGTCAAGCGTTAGTCCTTGTGTTCTGTGAAAACAGAGGTAACTCCCCAGAGACGCACGCACATTGGTAACCTAACATTTCAAAAACTGAATAAATAGGGAGCCTATTGCAGTGGATTTTGAAATGAAGAGATATTTATAGTTATTGTCATTCTAGACAACAACGCATAACAATGAATTTATCAATTAACTTTCCTATTCCTGTTATCATTATTACCAGCGTTATACGATCACCATCAACACCAGAAATGTTGTTTCATTATCAACATGATTGTTGTTGTTGTTATTGTTTTGTTATTTGTTGATCAATTGGAGACTGCCAAAAAGGACGACGATAATATTGCTGCTGGTGATGGACCGATGGATTGCTGGATGGATGCATGTATGCCGCATGGAAGGATGGAGGGATGGAGGGATGGATGAACAGACAAACGGACGAACGGACAGATCGTCGTCGTCATCATCATCATCATCACAATCATCATCATTATCATCATCATCATCTGTTCCATCTTTATCAGTTTATGAATGATTTAACATCTTGTAAGCTTACTTGCTTTTTTACTCAAACTGAAATGGCTGTCATCAACTGGCAATCACAAGCAGTTTTGTAGTTATCGTTAACATTCTTTCCCGTTTCCACACCAGTAACAAAATCTATACAGGGCTGCTGATTCTATTAACACACTTACCCTTTAAAGACCACCAAAGCGGGAGATGGAAGGACCATGGCAGTTCAAGGGTAGTAGTGCCAAGATTAGCTTGGTGGCTGATGAGGATGGATCTGCCATGATTGTTTAAATGGCAGTATCAGATTAGCTTAATTGGCGCCTGATAAAGACAAATGGGCCGTGATAGTTCAAGGTCAGTGCTAAATTAGCTTGGCGCCTGTGAAGGCGCCAAGCTAATCCGGCACTACCCTGGAACTTAGGAGATGTATCGGCCATGATAGTTCAAGGATAGTGCCAGCTTATCTTGGCGCTTGAGGAAGATAGATCAGCCATGATAGTTCAAAGGTAATGCCAGATCCGGCACTACCCTTGAACTATCATTGCCGCCGATCCATCTCCCTCAGCTGGTAGACGTACACAGTCAATAAGCCTCCCTTTGCAAAAATAATTGAAGTACATAATATGAACTCTCCACCTCGCTGCTGACATCTGAAAAAGTCTTTGTGTGCGGTATATTTTAGCTGGTTTTCTTCTCACATTTTTGCCAATTTCTTTACCTTTGTCATTAACTTCAATTTTTAAGACTAGTATTTTCCATATATATAATTTATATTACTGTACATAATGCACATTTGGTTTCAATTTTTAAGTCTAGTATTTTCCATATATATTATATATATATATATATATATATATATATATATATATATATATATATATATATAATATATATATATATATATATATATATATATATATATATATATATATATATATATATATATATATATATATATATATAATGCACATTTAGTTTCCCCTTTTTTTTAAAAAAAAGTTTCTTATAACGAAGAAATGGGCCTGTGTTTGCACTTATCTCATTTCTGTCATTAACTTGAAATAACAGACAGTTTGAAACCCATCTTCCAGAGACCCCTACTGAGAGTTTATGTGCATTTTTTTGGGTGTGTAAACGGAATCACACGCTAGCCGTTAGTTCCAAAATCACACAGCAGAACCCATGATTATGTTGTTTTCGTTTTTGTTATAGTTCTGCGAATAGACTCGCAGTCTTAGTTCATTCGAAACCAACTTCTGTTCAGTTCCAGAAAACTGCATAAGCTAATAGATAATACACCTTGCCTGATCTGTAAATTTGCCTCTTTTTTTTTTTTCTTTTTCATTTTTTTTTTTCTTTCTTTTTTTTTTTTTTTTTTTTTTTTTTTTTTTTTTTTTTTTTTCTTTGTGTGTGTGTGTGTGGGGGGGGGGGGGGAGGAGGCGTGAAAAACAAAAAGAAAGATTTAAAGTTGTGAACTCTGTAGAAGCACTCGCTTTGAAAGGCATCTTACGCAGAAGACATTACGAGCAAATACTGTCACAAATAGTCAAGAGGAGAGAAAGAGGAAAAGAAACCAACATGGTTCCACACAGATTAACTGAACTTTGTCGACTCTTTAACTCTCCTATTTCTTGAGTTCAGAGCATCTGTCTAAGAAACTACTCTTCCACCTGAGCAACACAGGCCTAAATGAGACTAGCAAGTGGCATAGATCCTCATGATCCCCCGCATTTATGCTGGGGATCATGAGGATCTATGCCTCGTACACGGAATGAGAGTGGGTTTTTTCTCTCTGTGTTCTCACACACTGGAAGGAACAAAAGCGTAAATGAGACCAACAAGATCCTCATGAGCCACCGCATTTATGAGGGGGCTCATGAGGATCTATGCCTCTTTTAAACGAATAACTGTATTGAAGGTAAGAAAATGTACCGCTGTTTTTAAACGATAGTGCTAAAAGTCAAAGAGGCTCGGCGGAGGCTGAACTATTTTTGTCATGCTTGCGCGGAAAAAGATTTGCCGCAAAACACAAAAAGATGTCAGTTCCATGGCATTTTCATGCCCCTCGGGGGATGTTTTTGTCCCAAACAGAAATTCTACACGGGTTCTGGGAATCGATGCATGGGCGGTAAAACTGTTCCAACAATTCAGTTTCTGGTGGTGGATACGTTCTGTGTACGACACCTACTCGGGATGGTCCAGGGATGTGCAGGAATTTACAGCCCCTTCGCTGTCGAGAAAAGCTGAGACAAAGAGGTAGAACTGCAAGAGGCATAGATCCTCATGAGCCCCCGCATTGCGGGGGCTCAAGAGGATCTATGCCTCTTGCTGACGCCACTTTGTGTTCATGTTCCTCGGACAGCTAGATCTCTTTGGGGCTGAATGCACAAAGATTTCAAAAACATGATCAGCGACCACTGGATGCGCCGGAATTAAAAGTTTCAAACTTTAAAACGACACAACACAAAACACACCATAGCAAGATAATTGATCGATCCTGACAGTTTAAGGGTGGCGCCAGAATAGCTTGGCGCCTATTGGCGCCAAGCTATTCTGGCGTCACCCTTGAACTATCAGGGTCGATCTGCCTCCTGAATTGTCTTCAGATGTCTTCAGATTTTGCTTCTTAACACTGACAAGATAATAATAATAATAATAATAATAATAATAATAATAATAATAATAATAATAATAATAATAATAATAATAATAATAATAATAATAATAATAATAAATAATTATTATTATAATAATAATAATAATGAATGGTTCTTGTATAGCGCATAATAAGCAAGATAAGCAACGACTGAATTATAAACTTGTTTATTTGTCTATTTTTAAAAAAGGGTTTTACCCGAAAATTTAATGTTAATAATTTTATTGTGACTGTCATTTCAGAGCGTGTTTCTTTCTCCGTTTGGGTTCTTCTCTCCACTGTGCCTTCAGATGACAACTCGAAAGGTTTGGGGAAGTCGACTTTCGGGCAGAATGGACAAACTCATTCAGCCCCGACAGACCACAGTAAGACATCGATCGAGCATGATAGTTCAAGGGTGGTGCCAGAATAACTTGGCGCCCATAGGTGCCAAGCTATTCTGGCACCACCCTTGAACTATCATACTGGATCTGTCTCTAAATTTGTAATACAGTCCTTCAAAGGGCAACTTCAAAATGTGGGCGTTTAGGTCCTGGGGCAGAATGTGTTGATAACATTTTTTATGGACAGCCGGCGCTGATTTTCGTTTAGCAAGAGACACACATTCCCAAGAGTCCCTGCTGCTGCATGGGCTGACTTGAATCTATGTCTCTTGCAGATCTTGGGAAGGGACAGATAAGATTTTACGGCCACGGCTAATCACTGAGAACTATGGTATGAAAGGACATGACCGTTCGACCGGATGACCTTTTTCCTGGTTCCTACATTCATATCTAACATCAGCCCGAGGAGTTTTCACTGACTAGTCAGGTACTCCGGCGGTGTTGTAACGATTTGTCCAGAGCGCAACGCATCTGAAACATTCAATGATAAACTTTTAGTAGTGCTTAATAAACGTCGTAACTATTGAAAGAGACACTTCTGCAGCAGATGGTTAGTTAACCGTTATCCTCTTCACTGCCAGTGAACGCAGATTTTGTTGTTAGTAATTCAACGCCAAAGATCCCCTGCCGTCCAAGGGACATTGGTATAAAGTGGTGCCAGCAAGAGTTATAGATCCTCATGAGCCCCCGCAACTGCGGGGGCTCATGAGGGTCTATATCTCTTGCAATTGGGTGATGTTTGATTTTTTTTTTTTTCGAGCAGTACCAGGCCGGTATAAAGTCATAAATGATAACTAAAAAAAAAATGTTTTCATATGGAAAATCATATATGGAAAAGCAAATTCTTCCTGTAAACTTTATCATTTGCACGCCTTTTTAAAATCACAAAAGAAGCAAAGTGTCAGATACTGTTTGTTTCAACGTAAGCTTTTTTTTTAAAATAATACAATTTTTAAAAGATCATCACACGGCCCTGCACAAGTCACATTACAAAGTGGTCCGCGATCTGCATAACCCTTATCATTCGGAACACACCAGTGTGTGAAATACGTTTGACTAAAATAGTTCAAGGGTAGTGCCAGAATAGCTTGGCGCCTCTAGACGCAAAGCTATTCTGGCACTACCCTTAAACTAAAGCCATTGGTCGATATCTTATCTGTAAGTACTATAATGTAGCTTGCATATGTCAGTGTACAAATTTGAAGCTTTTAGCCTCAGTATGATATGTGTTAAACTAAAGCCATTGGTCTGTAACCTTACCTGTAAGTACTATAATGTAGCTTGCATATGTCAGTGTACAAATTTGAAGCTTTTAGCCTCAGTATGATATGTGTTAAACTAAAGCCATTGGTCTGTAACCTTACCTGTAAGTACTATAATGTAGCTTGCATATGTCAGTGTACAAATTTGAAGCTTTTAGCCTCAGTATGATATGTGTTAAACTAAAGCCATTGGTCTGTAACCTTACCTGTAAGTACTATAATGTAGCTTGCATATGTCAGTGTACAAATTTGAAGCTTTTAGCCTCAGTATGATATGTGTTAAGTAAACTGACATAAATCCTGCGCAAGCCGAGGCTAGGCGCCATAGAAATCACCTTTATTATTATTATTATTGATAGTAGTAGTAGCAGCAGTAGTAGTAGTAGTAGTAGTAGTAGTAGTAGTAGTAGTTGTTGTTGTTGTTATTGCTGTAGTATTATAAGCCACTAAGCAAGGTGCTCCGCTACAGCGGAGTACTGACTTTGCCCGTAGTGGCTTGCGCAGGATTTACACTTACTCGTGCAACGGACACCAAGTGATAACAGTCACTGTTCTCAGATTGGCGTGAGCATCCGTGCTCACTCAAACATCAGACCCCAAGTGATAATCCACACAAGAACTGTTCTCAGGGTGCCTAGTGGCTTTTGCAGGATTTAAGCTCACTCATGCCACTGACCCCTGGGAGTGTACGTAGAAGTCAACGGTAGAGGGGAAAAACTCGGCCGAGAGAGAAAGAGAGGTGGGGGGGGGGGGGGAGTGGAGTGGGTACAATGCAATTGGAGGATTTGATGTAAAATATTCTCCAAAAGTAAAGCAACCAATGTATTCCTTCTCAAAAGCTTTTTCAGGGGCGCGTTGGTGCGCGGGCCCACTGCGGCCCGTCGTGGGCCCAAAGACCTTTCGCTTACTGGGCAGTGTTATTATTTGGAACCTGCCGAAAGGGATGGGCCCAGATCAAATTTCAAGTAAAAGAAAACACGTGCAAGCGGCATAACCAGGAAGCTTTTTCTCCCTTTGCTGAGTTGCCGCAGACTCGAGCCGCAGTCGCTCCCTCATTTGAGAATGGCAATGGGGCAGATCTCGGCTAACCAGAGGCGGCATTGTCAGTACTGTACTGCCTTGTGAAGGCAACAAGGATTGATTGTACATTGCTTAACGTCCCGACAGCAACAAGGCTTTCTCAGGACGTGCCTGCACTGCTTGTGAAAAAAAAACTAAACAGAAAATTGAATGTATGTCGCCAGCCGGTCAAATACGTTAAATAAACCTACACAATGGGGCCTAAATAAAGCTAAGACCATTTAGCAACACACATCCAATATCAAGAGCTACAGGCAGTGCAGACAGTAGGGAGAGTTTTAAAAAGGCAAATACAGGTGAATGGACAAAGGGTAGACAGAAACACATGCCCCAGAATAGAGAGAAAAACCCACCCTGTGGGGCTGACCAGGGTGACCCTGGGAACTAAAAAATACCTAACCCCACCCAAGTCCCCCAGGGCAGACCCGGGTCAAAAAAGAAAAAAAAAGAAGGCAACAAGGAGTCTATTTTTGTGTAAAGCGAGATTTTCATTATATTTACAATGAAAATTTCGCCTTTCACAAAAAAGGACTTACTGACCTGCCACGTAGGTATCGAGAGACCATGGAATAGCGAACTTGAGAATCTGCCCTATGAAGGACAGGAAATCCATTTTTATGAAAAGGGAGATTTGCATTGTATTGTACAATTAAATGATCTTGCTTTTCACACAAAAACAGACACACACAAAAACAATAATTTTATATTTGCGAAAAGCGAGATTTTCGCTGTAATCCAATAAAAATCTAGCTTTTCACAAAAACGGATTCGTCCTGTCTTTCGCGGTTGCCTTCACTGGGCGGGAATGATGTCCCAATACGAAGCATTCTCAAGCCGCATATAAATTATATATACATATATATATATATATATATATATATATATATATATATATATATATATATATATATATATATATATATATATATATATATATATATATATATATATATATAGACACCCTAGCCTGCTGCCTGCGCTGAAGAGCTCACGAGAATCTATTCCTCTCGCACCATGGCGCGGTCTGGCCGTCAGACTGCTTCGGATGCTGCTTGCTGATCTTTGCTGGAGGGCGAACAAAATTCTTTCCAAGTTAAATGTATTCAACAGACAGAGAAATAAAACGCCAATGTAAACATATGTTTGGCGCCAAGAATATTTTGCACCTCAAAGCATTGTATACAAAATCTTTCCTCGCCTTCCTGTAAGCAGCAGGCTGAAAACCCTTCAGCCCCTCCTCCGTTTGAGAAACAAAGAGGTGCATGAACCTATCTTGTTCTGCAAGAGGCATGGGTCTTCAGGAGATCCTTGCGTCTGCATGGGCCCATGAGGATCTGCGCATCTTGCGTATGGAAGGGTTTCGCTGTCAGGATGGTCTGACATCTGTGTGTATGAGTTACTGTTTGAGGGACCACCGGAGTGCCACGAAGTGTGTGTGCTAGTCTGTGATTTTGGACCTTACGGCTCCGGTCGTAAGGTCCAAAATCACAGACCATCACTCAATTTGATTTTTTTTTTTTTTTTTTTTTGTTTTTGTTGAAGGGGGTGGGGGAGGGGGGGGGGTCTTGATTCCGGCTAGAAATTATCTTCTAGAAAAATAAAACCGGCTGCCCCCAACTCTCAAGCACCTCCCCCCCCCCCCCCTCCTCAGCTACGGATCTGACCAAAACTTCTAAAACAAACATACAGTATCTTCTTCGTATGCACGTCCAGATTAGTTTTCACTGCCAAGTGTTGTTGTTGTTGTTGTTGTTGTTTTTGTTCTTGTTCTTGTTGTTGCTGCTGATGTTGCTGCTGCATCCGCTGTTGGTGTTGGTGTTGGTGTTGTTGGTTTTGTTGATGTTGATGTTGTTGGTGTTGGTGTTGGTGTTGGTGTTGGTGTTGTTGTTTATTTCAACCAACTGAGCCATTAGATCAGACTTGTGAGGTTTCCTCTGAGGACTGCATTCATGTTTGTGTAGATCTTAAAACAAATTATACAATACTATACCTATACAATGCAAGCAATGCATTGCAATGCAATTCAATTCAACGCAATGCAATAACTTATACAACTCCACATAACACATTAAAGAACATTTTCTTTGGTTTCAACGATATCCAAAATCAAAGACCAATGGCATATCCTTTTTTAAAAAAGAGTTGTTTCGTTTCCATTCCAAACTAAAACCTGAAGCCGAAAACTGAAATCAAGGAATATGCAGGGACAAACCACAAATCATCACGATTCCGCCTGCGAGCCATAAAATAGTCATCAAAAGCACGTTTGCCGTTATTTATTTTCCCTCAAAGTGCGTTCTCCCTTAAAATGTGAATCTAAAAGTAAATTATATCAAAATCAGCAACTATGACGAATGTCTGCCAGACATGAAATGAAATAATTACGGAGGGAAAAAAAAAGGTTGTGAGGAAACTAATAACTCGACGACCGGAGTAAAACTGAACCCAGTAAGAAACAGGTGCTTGGGTGGGCCAGATGCAGTATTACGGCCCAATGATTGTTTGCTTTCTAGGAATGCGGTAGTGTGTGGTTTTAACTGTTCATGGCGTAAAAAGCAAATACTGACGTAAAAAGCAAATACTGACGTAAACAGCAAATACTGACGTAAAGAGCAAATACTGACGTAAAGAGCAAATACTCAGAAACAAGTCCAAACCAGCTTTTAAAAAGATAATTGGAAGTTTACAATATTTCCGTAGGATGGATTTAATTATTAGTTTTAAATGTTTCTGACGTAAAATGCAAACACTGGCGTAAAAAGAGAATACTGACGTAAAGAGCAAATACTCAGAAACATGCCCAGACAAGATTAATATAGATAATTCGAAGTTTACACTAGTACCGTAGGATGGATATGACTACTGGTTTTAACTTTTTCTAATTTAAAAAACAAATACTGATTTAAAAACAAACACTGACGTAAAAAAGCAAATACCCAGATACAACCCCAAACCAGATCAAAATATAACATTCGAAATTTACACTGTTTCCGTGGAATGGATTCGACTACATAACATTGCATCGAGTGTTCAGTGTTTCCAGGCCTGCAGCTGATTCAATTAAAAGTCATGTTAGAAAACCTGCTCCACTCCCAAAGTACCCATCCCCTTTTCTGTTAACCTGTTACATCCTGAGGCTGACTTTTTAAAACTTGCTTGTTGTCCTATGAAGGCTACATTACAGAATAGGAGAGATATCAAACATTTTAACTTCATAGGTGATGCCAGAATAGCTTGGCGCTCCAGGCGCAAAGCTATTCTGGCACCACACTTCACACTTGAACTGTCATAGTGAAACTTACTTCAAGCAATAGTGTATCAGGATGAAAAGGGTTACAGTTTGAGGAGAATCCTTTATGTGCAAAAATTGGACCGGACACAAAATACACGTACTGATGCGTCCCGGTGCCCCCTATCCCACCCTCCAGCCCATCACTCCACAACCACCCTCTTCCACCCTCCACCCCTGCTCCCTTACCCCTCCCCCCACCGCCCCCCTCCTACCCCTCCCCCCCTCCGCAGCACTCCACCTCCCCCCCAAAAATGCAGTTCAATTTGAGCAACTTCACTGTCTGATTTCAAGTTACAACCGGCAAATGGCACCTTTTCATTTTTCGGTCTTCCTCACACAATCATAGACTTAAATTTTGATAGCTTCCTTCAACTGAAAAACTGCTATTGAAATGTTACTGAATTTCCCGCAACCTATATGCAGCAAGAGGCATAGATTCTCATGAGCCCTGCATGATGCAGGGGTTTGTGAGAATCTATGCCTCTTGCAGATGGAAGTCAGTTGAGTGAAAAGCTTCACTGGCAATGATTTAAACCTACTGGGATATCGCACTCGGAGTTGGTTTAATTTAAAAATCTGGACCGGCTATCTGCAGACGACTTCAAAAGCCAGCGCGCTTTTTATGCCTGATCGTATCTCTCAGAAAATTCGCCTATGAAATTTTTTGATGTTCGTTCTTCAAACGGGTTGGAGTTTCTGCTTTGCCCCTCCCAAGCACTCAAGGAGTCGGATTGTTTGTGGACTCTTTTTCGGCAATAAGGTTTTCATTTGTCGCTATGAAAAATGCTTGTGTTCTTTTTAGGGCGGATTTTCTGGAGAGTGCGCGCTGCAAGCTGGTTTTGGTCAATGGTGTGTGCATGGTTGTGTGTGTGTCCGCTTGTGTGTGCGTGCGTGTGTGTGCGTACGAGCGTGCGTGCGTGTGTACGTGTGCGCTCGTGTGTGTGTATGTGTGGGCGGGGGATGCTTGCTTGCGTGCGTGTGTGCGTGCTTGCGTGCGTGCATGCCCGCGTGCGTGCGTGCGCAGGCGTGAGCGTGTGTGTGCCAGTAGGGTGCGTTCGTGCGTGCGTGTATATGTGCTTATTTTTGTGCGTGCGTGCGTGTGTGTGTGTGCGTGCGTGCGTGCGCGCGCGTGCGTGCCTGCGTGCGTGTGCGTGCGTGCGTGTGTTTGTGTGTGTGTGTGTGTGTGTGGTGTGTGTGTGTGTGTGT
This sequence comes from Semisulcospira habei, assembly GCA_036245525.1. Lineage (NCBI taxonomy): Eukaryota > Metazoa > Mollusca > Gastropoda > Semisulcospiridae > Semisulcospira > Semisulcospira habei. The sequence goes on along the minus strand of BTPG01000005.1, from coordinate 165,016,043 downwards.
GTGTTACAAGCAAAAAGAGGAAGCACAGGCACAATGCGGCATGGTCGTTAATAAAAATAAAAATAAAAATAAAAATATTGTTTGCGGTTGTTATGGCTACTTCTGACATTTGTTTCAGAGGAGAAAAAATTAAACGCTACCCCCCACCCACCCCCACCCCCGTTTTTCTCCGAGGCCCCTCTTCCTCACAGCTGCACACTTCAGTGTTTCCTTCCTTTTTTCCCCAACAAAAAAGTGATATCAAGGATGTGTGCGACTAGAAAGTGTTCGGCACAATTTCTGACCCAAAGAAGATCCGAATCCACGACCTACAGCAAAGTTTCAGACTGTGAAAAGGTGGAAGGATCGAGGAGATGCAGATTGGGGAGGGAAGGAGAGAAAAATAAAAGTGGTCATTATTTCTTTATCAAGGAGCTATCACGGTCCCAAGGGAGGAAAGCCAATGTACAGCACCGCTGAGAAATCAGAAGATCAGACAAAACTAAACAAGACACCGGGTGTTTGTTCTTCACTTAACAAAACATCATACACATCCACCGTGGCATATTGACCAAAACAAAAAAAAGCTCCAAGGTAGTGCGTAATATCGACAGCTCAAGGGTGGTGCCAGATTAGCTTGGCGCCTTGACAGGCGCCAAGCTTATCTGGCACCACCCTTGAGCAGTGATCGTCGGTCGATTTCTGCGCAGTGCGAAACAAAAGGAAGCAGTCTGACTGTGGAGCTGAAATGATGAGGAAAAACATCGTGTGGAACAAAGCCCGATCTGACGATTATTTTTACTTTGCGTGTAAACACAGACAGAATAGAAAGAAAGCGGACGGGCCGGTCGGTCGGTCGAAGACTGGACAGGATAAGCCAGTCAGTTGGGGGAAAATGCAATCAGAATCGGCAAACTTCTTTTTTGTGTAGTTCAGTTTTGTGGATGAGACACAAAGATGAAACATGTTTCGCAGATATTGATGGATTTTCAAACGTTACGTTGAACGAAACAAATTTTTAGCTTCAAAATAAAAGTACGTTAGGAAGCATTAAAATAAATTGCGGGAAAATCTTTAACTCATTCAGCCCGACGGCCGTATTTCCCAAATTTTGAAGGCGTCATCTAATGACTATGCACCTAAGGCAGGAGATGGATCGACCATGATAATTCAAGGGCAGTGCCAGGTTAGCTTGGCGCCGACAGGCGCCAAGCTAATCTGGTACTGCCCTTGAATTATCATGGTTGATCCATCTCTTGCCTTAGGGCGTCAGGGCTGAATGGGTTAAAACAAGCCATCAAAGTGAGTCAGTGCAATACGAAATGACAACAACAGACACAACATGTTTTAGTACCATCGCCACTGATTTACAAGATATTTTATCCTTATGCATTGATCCAAAGGCCAGATTTTCCGATGATGAAATTGGGAGTTGTTCTTTTTTAAACCCTACATTACTTTTCAAGTCAGGCGACGCGTGTTATATCGACCATCGCATTTCAAGGGTGGTGCCAGAATAGCGTGGCGCCTACTCAGTTGCGCCAAGCTTAGTTCTGGCACCACCCTTGAACCATAAAGGTCGGTCCAGATCTTCTTCTACTGTGTCAGGACTAAATGAGTCAATAATTTATTGAAACGTAGTAATAAAATGCTGTTGGTGTTGAAGCGGTGGTAGCGGTGGTGATTGTGGTGGCGTGTTGATGCTGTTTTCGTCGGGGGTTCTTTCTCCGGGTACTCCGGTTCTTCCACCCCCCACCCCACCCCCCCCCCCCCCCCACTTTGGTACCGGTCTCAGGCCACTTTACAAATTTCAAATACAAGCGATGAAAAATCTCTGTAACTTCAGTAGCTGACTGGCCCTTCGTTTGTCTTGTACTGTGTTTGTCTTAAATGGCGTAAATCCGTGTCTGTTTCGTGAGTGTGTGTGTTGGGTTTCAGGCGCGGCGCTTTGAGTCGATTTCCCCAAAAAAATGAGAAAAAGCGCCTATATAATAACGGTATTATTATTTTATTATTATTTTAATATTGTTGTTGTTGTTGCTGTTGCTGTTTCTGTTTTCGAAAGTACTTGCACACGCACGTTGGCTGACAACAACTCGTGGCATTTGATCACAGCTTCAACAGTGCAAGATCCAAACTTTGGCGACACCTCGTGGACTTTTTCCCGCACAGTCCGAAACATGAAGATCGTTATAGTCGCGACGCGTCCAGTGAAATTGAGTAGGTCCAGGAACTGTTTTTCTGCCCACTGAGGGACTGATCAATTACTGATAGTCTACCGGCAAAAAGTGGGAAAATTAGAAAAGAAAGGATGGGGTGGGGAAAGGGCCTGAAAGTCGGTTGAGGTGGGGGGGGGGGGTTGGGGGGGTTGGGGGGGGAGGCTTGGGGGGGAGGGTTGGGGTGGGCGGTGTTGATGTGGACATATCGGGAGTGTGGGGTGAGAGAAGGGGTGGGGGAGGTGGAAGAAGGTGGATGGGGTTGGGGCGGACGGGAAAGGGATGAATTGAGGGGGAGGCTCAGAAAAGGGACGAAGGGGGAGGTCTATTGTCCAATGGAAGCCCGTTAAGACAATAGTGGTTGGATAACAGGCATACGAACAACAACCCAAAACAAAATGGGATGAACCATAACCCACAAAGTCCCTTCTATATGAGAGCTGTCCTCGCTGTCAATGGTCCCTACTTTTGTCTTTGACCTGATTCTGATGTTGAATTATCTCCTACTGAAAAACGTCTCACAGATCTTTCAATGAGTCTTACTTACTTACTTACGCCTGTCACCCCTACCCGGGTATAGGCCGTCGACGAGAGACCTCCAGCAACTCCTGTCCTGTGCTTCTCCTTCGATTCTACTCCAGGTGGTTCCCAGTCTCTTGATGTCTGCTTGGAGGTCTCGACGCCAGGAGTTTCTCGGCCTACCTCTTTTCCTCTTTCCCTGGGGGTTCCATGACAATGCCTGCCTAGTGATACTGGAAGCTGGCTTTCTCAGACTGTGACCGATCCATCCCCATCTTCTTCGCCCAATTTCATTCTCTGCTGTTATCTGCTCTGTTCTCTCCCAGAGTCTGACGTTGCTGATCTTCTCTGGCCAGTGGATTTTCAAAATTCTTCTAAGGCAACTGTTCATGAAGGTCTGTACTCTGTTGACTGTGCTTTTTGTCAATCTCCATGTCTCTGCTCCATATAGGAGAACTGCTTTTACATTGGAGTTGAAAATCCGGACTTTTGGTGTGTTGTGACAGCTCTCTGGAACTCCACACTTTTTTCAACTGGAGAAAGGCTGCTCTGGCTTTACCGATTCGTGCTCTGACATCTGCATCAGTGCCGCCTTTTTTGTCTATGATGCTCCCGAGATAGGTGAAGGACTCCACCTCCTCCAACGGGGTGCCAGCAAGCAAGACTGGTTCTTCCCTGGTTGCGTTCAGCCTCATTGTCTTTGTTTTCTGTTTGTGAATGGTGAGGCCCACTTGGGACGAGATGTCAGCAAGCCTCGTGGTCTTGTCCTGCATTTGTTGATGAGTGTGGGACAGTAATGCCAAGTCGTCTGCAAAATCGAGGTCGTCAAGCTGTGTCCACAGTGTCCACTGTATTCCACTTCGTCTGTGCTCTGTGGTCATCTTCATGACCCAGTCTATGGCCAGTAGGAAGAGGAACGGAGACAGCAGACACCCCTGCCTGACACCAGTTCTGACCTGGAGCTCTCTGGTGAACTGCCCTTCGTGGATCACGCGACATGTCATGCCATCATAGCTGCTCTTGATCAGGCGGACGAGCTTTGTGGGTACACCGTAGTGTCGTAGGAGTTTCCACAGAGTCTCTCGGTCCACGCTGTCAAATGCTTTCTCATAATCCACAAAGTTGACGTACAGCGGGGAGCTCCACTCCAGAGACTGTTCCACGATGATGCGGAGAGTGGCGATCTGGTCTGTACATGATCGGTTCTTCCTGAATCCTGCTTGCTGGTCTCTCAGCTGGGGGTCAACGGAGCTCTTCATTCTCTCTAGGATGATCCTGTTGAAGACCTTTCCTGGTACTGACAGCAAGGTGATTCCTCTGTAGTTGGAACACTTGCTGAGGTCGCCTTTCTTGGGAAGCTTGATTAGGTACCCCTCCTTCCAGTCAGCTGGCATCACCTCCTCTTCCCAGATCTTTCCAAACAGTGGGTACAGCATCTCAACTGTTGTCTCTAGGTCTGCTTTCAGAGACTCCGCTGGGATGCCATCTGGCCCTGCTGCTTTGCCATTCTTCAAAAATGCCACTGCTTTTCTGATCTCTTCCCGGCTGGGTCTGTCACAGCTGATGGGTAGGTCGGTCTCTGCCGGCTGGATGTCGGGGGGGTCGGGTGGGCTAGGTCTGTTCAGTAACTCTTCAAAATACTCGGCCCATCTGTCGAGTTGGTCTGCTCTGTCTGCAATAGGCTTGCCTTCAATGAGTCAGTGAGTTCTATAAGGGGCGCAGGACATACACGTCATTGATTTGACAAACGTCATTTGTCATGAAGTAAGTTTTAGTTTTTACGTAAAAACAAGTTTCACTTTTGCTTCATAGGCTTGAGAAAATGGTGACAAAACTAGAACTTCACAGTACAATTTCAGTCTTGCTATAATTTGTGTGAAAGGAGGTTGACTTTACCTAGCTACATGATATACTAAGTACACGGGTCACCTGCATGCTCTTCTGAAAACGCGTCGATGTGTGTGTGCGTGTTAGCGCGTGCGTGCGCGCGCGCTCCAAACATCTACAAGAGGCATAGATCCTCATGCGCCTGGACGGCGCTTGAGGATCTATTCCTCCTGGAGATGCGCGCATGTTTGAGAGAGAGAGAGAGAGAGAGAGAGAGAGAGAGAGAGAGAGAGAGTCGCGCGCGAGAGAGAGAATGACGTCATATTTAGAGTATTATGTCAGTGTCTGCGTGGTGACGGAGTTGTCTCTTTTACGTCACCGCCACTGTCTGACTATCTATAGAGGTAAAGGCTTTTTAGTGTTTTAATTCTTTTCTGAAAAGAATTAATTTTTACTAAAGAGGTTGAAAGGACACAAAGCTGGCTAACGAACTCATCCAATATCTTACTCCAAACTAGCTAACTGCAAAAGTTCAAGTAAATATGACGAAAATTACCGACTCTAATCTCGGTCAACCGACTTTCTATAAACGGTTGTTTATATCTTCAATGAGACATTCAATTACAATATGCTCGGAGGCTCTCATAGCCACCCACTTAAGAAAGTATTTCGCCAAGTTTCAAGCTTGTGTGTACAGAAATATCGGAGATTCTCTTGTTTACATACATACGCACACATATACATTTGCACATACAGCGCTTCGTGCCAAATGTACGTTCAGCAGCGAGGTTAGCGTAACTAGAAATGACGTAATTTTTATCTTGTTACTTCAATTGTTAGAGGTTTAGCCTGCCCGCCTTTGACATCATGGACATACTATTAAATTCGCCCCACCGCGACCCGTCCTAAAAAGTTCCTTAAAAAAGTCCTCAGGCTAAGCTAATCTGGCACTACCCTTGAATTATCATGGTCGATCTATCTCCAGTTGTAGTGCGTTGGGGCTAAATGGGTTAAACTTTTGTAACTAGTTTGCGCCTGCAACATCTCCCTCTCTCTCTCTCTCTCTCTCTCTCTCTCTCTCTCTCTCTCTCTCTCTCTCTCTCTCTCTCTCTCTCTCTCTCTCTCTCTCTCTAATGGCTTTATCCTGAATAAAAAAAGATTCATCAAAAGATTCATCCTCTCTCTCTCTCTCTCTATAACTTCTACCGTTGGAAAATAAAGGTTCATTGTTCATTGTTCATTGTTCTCTCTCTCTCTCTCTCTCTCTCTCTCTCTCTCTCTCTCTCTCTCTCTCTCTCTCTCTCTCTAATGGCTTTATCCTGAATAAAAAAAGATTCATCAAAAGATTCATCATCTCTCTTTCTCTCTCTCTCTCTCTCTCTCTCTCTCTCTCTCTCTCTCTCTCTCTCTCTCTCTCTCTCTCTCTCTCCTCTCTCTCTCTCTCTCTCTCTCTCTCTCTCTCTCTCTCTCTCTCTCTCTCTCTCTCTCTCTCTCTCTCTCTTGCGGCCAATTTTGAGTGGTATGACAACTTTCTACACTTGATTGATAAAACAGATATTCATAAAAGCGAACTTCTCCTTCTAGGGGATTTTAACATTGACACTCTTAAACCTCACCCATCATGGGAGTGTACCACTACCTTAGTCGGCCTTCAACAAATGGTAACATCGCCCACTAGAGTTACGCCATCATCAGCCACTGTTATAGACCATATTTATACAAATAAACCGCTGGCACTTAGCAACGTTCACGTTGGTAGTCTTAGCGTAAGTGACCACTATCCGGTAAGCTGCACGTGGCTGTCCAAGCTTCCAAAACTAAAAAAGCAAGGACATACGTGCATAACATACAGATCATTTAAAAAGTTCAATGAAAATACCTTTCTGTCTGATCTAGCTTCTGCAGAATTTACTGAAGTGTACAATGAAACCGACCCAAATAAAGCACTAGATACGTGGTATCACATCTTTCTCAGAGTGCTAGATAAACACACGCCCTTGAGACAACAAAGAGTTAAATACGCCACTTTACCACCCTGGCTGACTGCGGATCTTATCGAGGCCATGGAACACAGGGACGAGCTGAGAAGAGAGAAGCGCTTCACCGATTACAAGAAAGAACGTAATCTAATAAAATCCATGGTTCTGAAGGCAAAGAAATTACTTTTCGATAAAGTTATTCACGAAAGTAAAGACTGTGCCACAATATGGCGTGCGATAAATTTAGTTACTAGAGGCACGAATAAAAGCACAACTCCTTTACCGCCGCATCTCACAGCAAACAGCTTCAACAGCCACTTCGTCTCCGTAGCAGAATCATTAATCCCGCCGGGAACTGAGTCGCATGACTATGTATGCCCGGACAACTTAGTCGATTTCTGCAAGCAGAGAACTGCCGGCACAAAACCTTTCATCATACCCACTATAGCGATCCATGAAGTTGGTAAATTAATTACATCCTTGGAAAATAAAAAATCATCAGGACTGGATGAGATTAGTGCGAAAATACTCAAGATATCCCTCCCATACATTGTAGAGAGTATCACTTATATCTACAACCTCTGTATTAATTTTAATTGTTTTCCAGACACATTTAAAGACGCGAAAGTAATACCTCTACCTAAATCTAAAGATCTTAGTGAAATTAATAATTTTAGGCCCATATCACTTCTACCTGTTCTGTCCAAGCCCTTAGAACGGCATATTCACAAGCATCTATCTATATACCTGGAAAGCTGAAAATTAATCTATTCATTGTAGTCGGGCTTCAGATCAGAACACTCATGTCACACTGCGCTGATACGGATGATAGACACCTGGTTATCTTCCATCAACGACTCAAAACTTACAGGAGTCATGTTTCTAGATTTTCGTAAAGCCTTTGATCTAGTAAACCACGAAATACTGATCAAGAAAGTATCCATGTACACCAACAACTCGGCGTCGTTTCTCAAATCCTACCTCGAAGGTAGAAAACAAAAGGTATTACTAAATGGCTCATACTCGAATCAAGGTTTAGTGAAGCATGGCGTACCACAGGGCTCTATTCTTGGTCCCCTTCTATTCTGCTTGTTCATAAATGATCTTCCTCTTTCGATAAAAAATGAAAGCGTTACATGTGATATGTTTGCAGATGATGCTGCTGTACACACGCCAGATAAGGATATATCAAACATCAATTCACGACTGCAAAACACACTGCAAGATATTGATGAATGGTGCAGTCATAATATTATGATTTTAAACCCGGTAAAAACGGAGAGCATGGTAATTAGCACCCGCCAAAAACACCAGCTTGGCTCTCTCTCACTCAGTCTGTCCCTCCAAGGCAAAACCATCAGCCAAGTTACTAACCATCGCCTGCTAGGAGTCACGGTGGACAACCAGCTTAGGTGGCAGCTACACATCAGTAACGTTTGTAAAATTGTCTCCAGAAATCTGTACATCTTAGCAAAACTTAAACACATTACTGATATGGAGACACGTCAACTGTTCTTCAATGCCCATATTAGATCGCATATAGACTATGCTTCTACTGTGTGGGATGGTTCGAGAGATGTCAATTTGAAAAGATTGAACTCTCTACATCGGAGAGCTGCCAAACTAATACTCCCTGATCCCAGCTTAACTACTGACCAAAAATTGGCAGCCTTAAAAATTCTGCCCCTGAAAGATCATCTAATTTACAATAAGGGAATGGTTATGTTCAAGGCATTAAACGATAAGCTACCCCGATATATCACATCGCTATTTACCGTCCAGTCATCAACATACTCCAGATCAAGAAAATCCCTTATTGTGCCGCGACCTAGAATTGATCTCTATAAAACGAGTTTGACGTTCTCTGGCTCTAGTCTTTGGAATGCCTTGCCTAGAAACGTCACGACATCAGCTACTTTCTCCTCGTTTAAAGTCAGTCTCATCAAGTACTTATTTTTGTCAGCAGCATCCCCGTGACTGTGCACATATTGAAAAATACTATTTCTCATTAGATCATTAATTGCGTGTATCACAGGTTTCGACTGATGACTCATATTTATTCGGTACAGCTTGTATGTAGCCAGCTACTCATATGACTGACTAGCTTAAGCGTGTGTGTGCACGTGTGTGCGTTGTGCGTGTGTGCGTGTGCGCACGTGTATATTAGAGATAGAGAGTGGCGTGCTCAATTGTGCATGCGTTATGTATGCGTATTAGGTTGTGTGTATTCTTATTATATTATTTTAATTAAACCTCACAACATGTCATTATGCCCGACCAGTAAAGTTGGTAATTCCTATGTCACTTCCCCCCAACATTATTATTATTATTATTTTTCTTTTTTTCATTCTTGGCTTGTGCTGTGTCATGTAATTTTTTTTTTCTTTCCTTCTTAGTAGTAGAAAATAATTAGTACGATAGTAACTCTGTAATCAGTAGATTAGCAACGGCAAGTTCGAAAAATGGTTGTTACTACCAAAACTTTTACCGTTGTCAAATAAAGGATCATTGTCATTGTCATTGTCATTCTCTGTCTCTCTCTCTCTCTCTCTCTCTCTCTCTCTCTCTCTCTCTCTCTCTCTCTCTCTCTCTCTCTCTCTCTCTCTCTCTCTCTCTCTCTCACACACACACACACACACACATACACACACACACGTACGCACGTACGCACGCACGCACGCACGCACGCACACACACACACACACAGACCGCTTACTTCTGGAAGCAGTTTTGACAATGATCTTACACACACAAAAATAATCATTGACCGCTGAGACAGTGTGTGACACTTACGCCGTCAGCAGATCATACTTAAACTACGCAAATAAACAGATCGCACGCATGCCAATGCATGTAAACTTGACCGAAAAGCGAACTACATAATCGGATTCAGTTGTTTCATCGACTGACAAAACAACAAAAGAGAATTACACAAGGCCGCCCTCAACATCAGCGGCGACACAAGCCCAGTCGTTCCATAAAACTTCGGACACTACTCAATACGCAAAAGGCCAGCGGGCCGAAGTCGGACTTCTTTCCGATGACCTGAAAGTACTGGGTAAAAGTCAGTCTTGGAAATGAGGCAAAGGGAGGGGGTATGGGGGGGGGCTGGTAGTGAGGTGGGGATGGGGGGACATTTGACGATGACAGATGTAAGAATAAAGTACCTGATGGCCGAGGTCAGTTCAATGACTTTTTGCCAGCTCACTGGGAAGTAGAAGAAAAACGAAGCTACATGAGGGGAAAGACGGGGTAGGGGCCGAAAAGATGGAATATCCTTTTCAGTTTCGGAACCAAATTCAGTTGTCGCATTTCAAAATCGTCTGCGACGTACGTCGAATAAGTTGAATGCAAGCCTAAAGATAATGTCTCCAGAGGCCAAGCTATTCAGCAACTACCCTTTACGTCAAACCGGCGTCAAGCTAATCAGGGACTATCCATGACGTCATATCCACCGCAACCGAAGCACAACAAACATTTTAATCCTTTGGCTAAAAGCGCTACCGTCAGCCAAAGAGTTAAATAGTACTGTCCGTAGGCCTACATTGACCTGTGGTGGTCGATCCTGTCCCCGCTTGTTGGCCCTGGGAGTGAAAGATCTAGCAATGGCAGACGGTGACAGAGTACTATGCGGACAGAGACTGGACCCCAGCGTCCATTCTGGACGACAGGCCTGATTGGTTGTTTGTGGTCACGTGACCTTCCCAGAATGAAAAGCATAGATTGTCAATGTACATGCTTGTAAAAGCGCTGGATATATCCGGGCCAATACGGTCAGTCAAATTCTGTTCAAATTTTTATGACAGTTGCTCTGGTCAGGTGGTTAAAGTTAATGAATTAAATCATTGCAGACAAGAAAGATGATTCCTTCCGACAGCGGCGTATGTGTTAGCGGCGGGAAATCTGTTTTTCTGCTTGCAAGAGACATAGATCCACATAAGCCCCTATATCATGCGGGAGTTCGTGAGGATCTAAGACGCATGCAGATATACAAACGTAACTAGTCTGTATCGCCTCCCCAGCCTGAGAAACACAGACAAAAATGACGAAAAATCAAGAAGCATAGATCCTCATGAGCCCCTGCACGTTGCATGGGCGCATAAGGATCTATGCCTCTTGCATGTGGACTTTTTCTAATGAAGCCAAGAACTGGACGCTGCCTGGCATCCATTTTGGTGGGACAGTCGTGATTGGATGTGTTGCCGCATGATAGAGCACTCTAACTGCTGGCCGAGTTAACGAGGCTTGCCTCCCCTGGTCTGGCCGGCCGTCCAGGGTGCCCGCCCTTGAGTCGTGACGTTGGTGAGAGTAAGATTCAAGAAAATGTATCATCGAGAACTTCACACGGATTTTTACCCCAAAGCCGAATGACATATTACATTTTCAAAGATTCATTCAACGTTTGTGTTTAGATAGTTTGGACGAGACGAATCTTTGGTCAGTATTGTATACAGACCAAGGGGAATTACTCAACGCTGGACAGACAAACAGATCCCCTGCCCCCGCCTATCAGGCACCCAATCGCCAGCTCACAGAGAAATACACAAGTATAGAGCAAGACGATCACCTACATCCTCAAAAAAGATGCATCAGGTCTCGATTATAACCCATGTCTTTCTCCGGAACTTAGGAAGTACCCCCGCCCCCTCCCCTGGCCCACCCCCACCCACCCCCCCCCCCCCGGACGAAATCAGCGAGAGCTGGAAGTCCCTGTCCCTTTCCAATATCATCATCATCATCATCATCGGAACTTAGGAAGTAGGCAGGAGAAACATACATACACAAATGGTGCACTATGTTTCTCTTGCCTACTTCCTAAGTTCCGGAGAAAGACAGGGGTTATAAGCGAGACCTGATGCATCCTTTTTGAGGATGTAGATGATCGTCTTGCTCTATACTTGTGTATTTCTCTGTGGGCTGGCGATTGGGTGCCTGATAGGCGGGGGCGGGGGCAGGGGCAGGGGATCTAACTGTTTGTCTGTCCAGCGCTGTAATTCGCCTTGGTCTGTATACAATTCTGCCAGCGCTAGCCTCACCTATCTGGTTTGTGAGTATCTATAACTCGAGGCAAATTTATAACGTTACATTGTTGTGTATTGTCGTGTGCATCTACTGTGGGAAATCAGGGTATTTACCCGACCACATATAGTAGTGCACGTTCGTGTTTGTGTATGTATGTTTCTCCTGCCTACTTCCTAAGTTCCGGAAAAAGACATGGGTTATAAGCGAGACCTGATGCATCCTTTTTGAGGATGTAGATGATCGTCTTGCTCTATACTTTTGTATTTCTTTGTGGGCTGGCGATTGGGTGCCTGATAGGCGGGGGCAGGGGATCTAACTTTTTGTCTGTCCAGCGCTGAGTAATTCCCCTTGGTCTGTATACAATTCTGCCAGCGCTAGCCTCAACTATCTGGTTTGTGAAAATCTTTGGTCGTGTGAAAGAACAAAATTTTCTGTTTATCTACCAGTATGCCTCTGTCAAAGGCTCTTTACATCAGCAGGCTTCTGCCAAAACCGCAGGTCACTTCCACTTTCGTTATAACAGTGTCATGTGGGGGGATTATCTTCAGTCATGGCGAAACTCCCAGTTTAACAAACTGAACCGTAGATAAAATCTTCTGATCTTCTGATCGTTTGAAGATCGGAGTGTGGCCACCTTAATGTTGGGGTAATTTAACTTGTTCAGTGCCAATAAGTTTTGAGCACCATACAACTGCAAGAGATATAGATCCTCGTGCGAACCCGCATTGCAGGGGGCTCATGAGGATCTGTGCCTCTCACTGACACCACTTTGAATCTATGTTTCTCCGACAGCTAGGGCTTTTGGCGTTGAATTCAAAGACGTTTGCAGGAACAAAGTTTGCGTTTAAAATTAAACGTCAAAGATCACAAGACGTCAAAGGATCATAGATTCAAAGTTGCTTACCAAACTTGAAGGCATAGATCCTCATGAGCCCCCGCATTCGCGGGGGCTCATGAGGATCTATGCCTCTTGCATTTGGGTGGCAGTGAAGGGGGTAAAAGACACACTGACCCACTCCCCTAACCGAATTCACCTGTCCACCTGTCCTCCCTTTTCCCTCCTAACCCCCCTCCCCCTCCCTCCCCGAGACATAAGCAACGTTCTAAAAACAAACTGAAGCATTGAACAAGTTTAACCACATCCCACCTACGTCTTGTGACTCACTTCCTGGTCATTTCAATTTTTAAGATTATGTGCCTGTAATTTATAGTAACACTTATCATCTATGTTTTTCGTCAGTGACGCAAATGACACACGACCCCCATGGACAAAACCTCTAGGTCGGTGCTCCAAATCCAATAAATGTAGGTTCGGTATCCATGTAATCTGAAACATACTGTAATTTGAAGGGAAAAAATGCGATTCGCAGCACTGTAATGTTCACGCCACAGCCTCTTGGTTGAGACGTGAATATTAATCCATATCATACTGAGGCTAAAAGCTTCAAATGTGTACACTGCCATATGCAAGATACATTATAGTACTTAAAGATAAGGATATAGACCAATTGTTTTAGTTCAAGGGTGGTGCCAGAATAGCGCCAAGCTATTCTGGCACTACCCTTGAACTATTTTAGTCAAACTTATTTCACACACTGGTGTGTTCCGAATGATAAGGGTTAAAGTGCAACTAAACTGTTATATGTGGTACTGCACAGAATCTGTAGTTTAAATAGGCATCATATATAACTGACCTCAGGTCATCAATATACTGGTCAATATGACAGCAATAAGGAACCCTCACACCATACGATATGTATCAACATTACATGTCCTAATCAAAATCCAGATCAGGAAGGTGCCCGCCAAGCGTGTAACATACAAAGGAAATCTCAGCAACCCCCACCCCCCACCCCCCACCACCACCACCCCACCCCCTCCACCTAAACCCCCCCCCCTCCCCACCCAGGACCCCTCCCAAAAAAATCTGAACAAAACAAACAAACAAAACACACACACACACACGCACGCACGCACGCACGCACGCACGCACGCACACACACACACACACACACACACACACACACACACACACACACACACGAAAACAAAGGGAAGAAAAGATAGAGAGAGTCAAGTCAAAGTCAAGTCAAATAGTTTATTTATATGGGCCTCTGGCCCCTTCAACATGAGGTGAACAATATACATTTAAAATGTTCATATGTTCATTAAAACACGCGGATTACATATTAGCTTGCAAAAAACATATCGTCTGTGTGTGTGAGAGAGAGAAATAAAATGAAATGAAATGAAACTTTATTTTTCAAGGATAAATGATAAGATTTTTTCAATCATGTCCTTGCTAAGCTATAGCATGCACGTAAACACACATACACATAATTTTATATATATATAAGTATACATAATAGTGAAAAGTACAGGCAACAATAATCCCATTTCAAATAATCAATGCTCACATTACACACACACACACACACACACACACACACACACACACACACACACACACACACACACTGATATATACCAGTCCGTGCACGCACACACACACACACACACACACACACACACACACACGTATTGATTTCTACCAGTCCACACACATCACACACACACACACACACACACACACACACACACACACAAACACACAAACACACACATTCACACAGATATATACCAGTCCGCGCGCACACACACACACACACACACACACACACACACACACGTACTGACTTCTACCAGTCCACACACACACACACACACACACACACACACACACACACACACACACTGACACCAATAAAAAAATTATGATGTTATGCTGCAAAAGAAATGACAAAGAACACCTCAGCAAGTCTAAAGTATTATGATACATAAATATGAATAAGGAAATGTTTCTGCAGTCAATGACGGTATGTGAAAGAAAAATATGAACAATATGTTTTCACATGTTCTCAATAAATTTATGCAGTTGGTTCTTGGACGTTCGTAAAGAAGGTGCTGCTTTAATGTCTGCAGGAACTGTGTTCCATAATTTTGCACCAGAGTAGGAGAGGGACGTCTTGTAAATATCTAAGCGGGGCCTTGGTATTGGGTTATATAAGAGGCCTGATGCATCTTATTTGAAGATGCAAATGATCGTCTTATTCTATACCTGCGTATTTCTCTGTGGGCTGGCGATTGGGTGCCTGATAGGCGGGGGCAGGGGATCTAACTGTTGTCCAGCGCTGAGTAATTCCCCTTGGTTTGTTGTACAATTCTGCCAGCGCTAGCCTCACCTATCTGGTTTGTGAGTATCTCAGCATAACTCGAGGCAAATTTGTATCGTTACATTGTTGTGTAATGTTCTGTGCATCTACTGTGGGAATACAAGGTATTTACCCGACCACATATTGTAATGCACCTTCGTGTTTGTGTTTGTATGTTTCCCCTGCCTACTTCCTAAGTTCCGGAGAAAGACATGGGTTATATAAGAGGCCTGATGCATCTTATTTGAAGATGCAAATGATCGTCTTATTCTATACCTGCGTATTTCTCTGTGGGCTGGCGATTGGGTGCCTGATAGGCAGGGGCAGGGGATCTAACTGTTGTCCAGCGCTGAGTAATTCCCCTTGGTTTGTTGTACAATTCTGCCAGCTCTAGCCTCACCTATCTGGTTTGTGAGTATCTTGGTATTACCAGATTGTTCCCTGATGTTCGACTAGCTCTGTGGGAAGTGCGAACAAATTAGAGAGATAGGCTGGTGAGTCTGAGAGGGCGATTTTGCGCATGAGTACCAACTTATTATAAATGAACTTCTTGTCAAGTGGCAGGATATCCAGCAGCTTGAACTTGTAATCAGTACTAATGAATTGCATGGCGGGTCTGTCAACGATTAATTTGATTGCCCGCCTGTGAAGCGAATTCATCTTTTTGAGATTAGCATCACTGCTCCCATCCCAAACTGAGGAGGCATAATCCAAATGTGGCTGAATATGGGCACAGTAAAAAAGTTTCCTTGTTGGTTCGTTAGTAAAATATCTTAATTTTGACAGTAAGAATAAGCTTTTTGATATTGTTTTACACACTTTGGTAATATGGCTTTGCCAACACAGTTTGTCATCAATGATGATTCCAAGCACACGCTGTTCCTTGACTTGCTCAACAGACTGCCCATTCAAATCATATGTAGAGCTGTAGGGGAGGCGGGTTCGGCTGATGCTTTTGTCTAGTAGTAATTAACATACATTTTGTCTTAGTGCGATTCGGAATCATATAATTGTTTTGACACCATGTGGAAACATCATACAGGCCGCTTTGTAGGGACTGGTTTATACAGGATGCATCTGACGATGACACGTCAAGAGTTCCATCATCAGCGAAGAGACTACAGATTACACGGGGGTCGGATATATGTAAGGGAAGATCGTTTATAAAAACTAAAAATAATAATGGACCGAGGACGGATCCTTGTGGTACTCCGTGCTCTATCACCCCCTCACGTGAGTCTGTACCATTCACACAAAATATATAGTCCACTAAACACAAACACAGTCTTACACGCACAAACGCACTCGCGCGTCCACACACACACACACACACACACACACACACACACACACACACACACACACACACACAGGCACGCACGCACGCACACACACACACACACACACACACACACACACACACACACACACACACACACACACACACACACACACACACACACATGATTGTTAGAATATACACGTACATTCGTGTGTCTACGAGTAACTAGATATTATTATTTGAGTGATGTCAAATATCTATAAAGACTTGTCTTGAAACGAGATATTGTCGGAGTGGCTTTAACGTAATGTGGGAGTGAGTTCCATAGTGTGGAACCCGCAAAGGACAAGGTAGATTTAAATATATCTATTCGGGGTTTTGCAACAATAGAGAAAGAGAGAGAGAGAGAGAGAGATGATGATGATGATGATGATGATGATGATGATGATGATGATGAATCTTTATTTATTCAGGATAAAGCCATAGGCAACTCAAGTGAGAGAGAGAGAGAGAGAGAGAGAGAGAGAGAGAGAGAGATGGGGGGTGGAGGGAGGGAGGGAGGGGAGAGAGAGAGAGAGAGAGATGATGATGATGATGATGATGATGATGATTATGAACTTTATTTATTCAGGATAAAGCCATAGGCAACTCAACTGAGAGAGAGAGAGAGAGAGAGAGAGAGAGAGAGAGAGAGAGAGAGGAGAGAGAGAGAGAGAGAGAGAGAGAGAGAGAGAGAAGAGAGAGAGAGAGAGAGAGAGAGAGAGAGAGAGAGAGAGAGAGAGAGAGAGAGAGAGAGAGAGAGAGAGAGAGAGAGAAAATGAAATGAAATGAAACTTTATTTTCCAAGGATAAAGAATAGAAGAATAGGTGCGCAGACCTTTTTTCATTCTTGTCCTTGCTACAAACTATAGGGGGGGGGGGGGGGGGGGAGGGGGGGAATTACACGCGCACATACGAACACCATCACTAGAGAGAGAGAGAGAGAGAGAGAGAGAGAGAGAGAGAGAGAGAGAGAGAGAGGGAGAGAGAGAGAGAGAGAGAGAGAGAGAGAGAGAGAGAGAGAGAGAGAGAGAGAGAGATGATGATGAATCTTTATTTATTCAGGATAAAGCTATTAGGCAACTCAATGCCTGTCTGACAAGCTGTCCTGTAAACAAACAACATAACAGGAAAATAAACAGAGCATGCAAATACTAACAATAATAATAATAAGAAGAAGAAGAAGAAGAAGAGGAAGAAAAACTACGGGAAAAAAAACGCAATGGAGAATTTGTAACTGCCTCCGATGCAAAAAGCAAGAGAACGAAACGCGTGCACAGCATTAATATTATACTCATCTAAGACAGTGTCATAGAATCAGCAGCATCAATAGCGTATAGTGACACCGACAACACAATAGATGATCAGGTAGCAAATTTAAGGAGAAAGAGAAAAAATTTGACGTTTACGTGTTATCAGCAGAATTATTTTTATATGGCAAACTGTGAAGTCACGCTGATTGGAAGTGAGTGTGCAATGCACGTTTAAAATGGATTTTATCGCAAAATGATTTAATGTTTAATGGCAATGAGTTCCAGACACAACTACCAGAAAATAGAAGGCTTGACTTGTAGAGATCTATCCGTGGGCGGGGTAAGTGAAGCAAGTCATTCCTCGTATGTAGGTGATGTCGAGGGCTGAAGTTAAATATCATGCGCAGATATTCCGGGGCTTGATAATGAAATATTTTGTGCATGAGGACGCATTTGTTAAATTTGAGTTGTTCCTTCAGTGTAAGCAGGCCAAGGGATTTTATTTTCTCAGCCGTGGAAATAGGGTTAGGAATAATTAACTTAACTGAACGACGATACAGCGAGTTTAGTTTTTTAAAATGAAGTTCACTGCATTCGTCCCACAAAGAGGACGCATAGTCACAGTGGCTTTTAATGTGTGCGTGAAAGAACAATGTAGAGAGAGAGAGAGAGAGAGAGAGAGAGAGAGAGAGAGAGAGAGAGAGAGAGAGAGAGAGAGAGAGAGAGAGAGAGAGAGAGAGAGAGAGAGAGAGAGATAAATGAAATAAAATGAAATGAAACTTTATTTTATTTCTCAAGAATAAGTGATAAGGTACACAGACCTTTTTCAATCATGTCCTTGCACACGCACTCACACAACACTCAAACGCGCGTGATATATAAACCTAATTAATGAATTAATGGAAAGGCAAAACGAGATCATCAAAAGTCTAATTTAGCAGTCACAAACACACACACACACGCACGCACACACACACACACACACACACACACACACACACACACACACACACACACACACACACACACACACACACACACACACACACACACACAACATTAAAAAAATTAGTTTGAACAATAACAGCAACAACAAACTCGGCAATGCAACTCAAGGCGCTCGACTCACGCCGACACAACTACACAACTATGGGCTCAAGTTTCTTTCAGCTGCCGAAATAAGCGGGCCCTGGATGTGGACAAGACGGAGCCTCAGTAATGTCGATCGGCAACAAATTCCATAGCTTGGCTCCTGAGTAAGACAAACTAGTTTTGAATATATCGAGGCGCGGCATTGGTATGGATAGATTGTTCCTATAGGACTAAATAGATCTGTTAGATAACTAGGCGTTTTAGAGTGGTAGATTTTAAACCGCCTAAGTACGCCTTTATTGTACATTAGTAACATCCGCAGAGGCAGCATATCGAGGGTTTTGAGTCGGTCGTCGGTGCTTTCTTCACTATCCGGGTGGATTAATTTGGCTTCCCTACGGTGAAGAGCATTAAGCCTTTTTATGCACGCATCGCTACATCCGTCCCAAACTGTGGAAGCATAATATATATGGGATTGAATATGTGCGTTATAAAATATTTTCCTTGTCGGTGTATCTGTAAAATAACGTAGTTATGAAAGAAGATATACATTCCTGGACATTGTTCGACATACGCTGCTGACATGCGCGTGCCACATGAGTTGGTCGTCGATAATGACGCCTAACAAGCGTTGCTATCTAACTTGTCTAACCGGCTCAGAGTTTAGAGAAAGGCTAAGAAGGGTTGGATGTAGCTGCTGCTTCTGTCGTGTAGCATGCATTCTGTTTTAGACGGATACAAAGCAATTTATGCAAATGGTATCGTACTTCTTTTTTTAAGCGTATTTCTTTTTTATGTATGTTTTAAACGTTTATGGTGAAAAATCAGGCTACGGTTTGGGCAGGAAATGAATCTGTCCTAGACACCATTGCTCAAAAACTGCTAACATTGAGCAAAATTGTTATTCCACAGAAACTCAGTGACAGTGATAAGAATAATGGCTACCCCATACAGCGAAAATACTTAACCCCATCGATGCTAGTGACTTAGAGTGACGTCTGAAACCATCACAGTTTCACTGACGGATGGATATAAAATGATAGCAACAAGAGGCACAGATCCGCAGGTGCCCCGCATTTGCGGGGGCACATGAGGACATGATCTATGTTTCTTCCACTTGGGTGTTTCTCATAATGGTCCCACAGAGAAGGGTTTAATGTAAATGGCATTGGAAATATCGTGTGCAACTAACACCGGAAAACAAAAATAAATTAGAAATACGAGCTTCCTGGTGCATCATTTTTAGAAGAGCCTTGATTAAGCAGGTATCATTAACAAATCAATGTACACTGTAACATTAATTAATCATTACCGGATATATTACAGCGGAAACACTACAGAAAATGGAGAAAAAAAATGTAAATCAGTCTTGACCAAATAGTTAACCCATTCAGCCCTGACGCACTACAGCAGGAGATGGATCGGCCATGATAATTTCACGGGTAGTGCCAGATTAGCTTGGCGCCTGTCGGCGCCAAGCTAATCTGGCACTACCCGTGAATTATCATGGTCGATCCATCTCCTGCAACAGGTGCATAGTCGTTAGATGACGCCTCCCAAATTTGGGAAATACGTTCGCCGGGCTGAATGAGTTAAATGAAATAACTGAATAATTATAACAAATACTACCCTAATTGGTGATAAATCAGCCTAAAGAGAAACGGTAACTGTTATATACAAAGCCACACAAAAAAATAATGCACTACCTAAACTGAAGTTACCCACACAAAAAAACTTTTATTGTAAAAATGGAAAATAAAAATATCTAAATCGTGACTAAATAATTTTAGTAATTCAAACAAGTACTACACAAAATTGATAGTAAATCGTCTTGCGGAAACTGTAACTGTTGAATACAAGGTCAAAACGTTAATATATAGGCTAAACAAAAGAGATAAAAAAAAGAATAAGATAACAAATTATGTTTATCTTTTATGGTAGAGCTGAGATTCAAATAAGGAAGAACATTTCTATTATTATTATTATTATTATTATTATTATTATTATCATCGTCATCATCATTATCATCATTATCATCATCATCATCATCATCATTATCATTATTATTATTATTATTATTATTATTATTATTATCACCATCGTCATCGTCACCATCATCATCATCTTTTATGGTAGAGTTGAGATTCAAATAACGAAGGAGAACATTTCGATTATTATTATCATCATCGTCGTCGTCGTCGCAATCATTATCGTCATCATCATCATCAGTATTAGCATTAGTATTATTAATATTACAATAACTCCTGATACAACAAATCGCCTGAGGACACAAATGTTCACGTCGTTATATCCGAAGTGTATTATAAGCGAAGTAATTTGTACAGAAAAAGTGTGGTCGGGACCACTTAGGACGAGTTTTTATATCCCATATATTGCTATATCCGACCGGCTTGTAGTAGCGAAGTCGACATTAGTACTAGTATTAGTGGTAGTAATAATATTAACTCATTCGAGACGTGCCCGCATCAGGATACGCGGCTAAATGTTAATATTCGTGTTCCTTTACTGCTCGCGGAAATTATGTCGGCTTTGTAGCTTGTTTCGACTTAACCCCTTTCACGACCGATCCAAAAAGTGAATGCGATCCAACTGCAAGAGACATAGATCTTCATGGGCCCCCGCGTCCTGCGGGGGCTCATGAGGATCTATGGCTCTTGCTTAGACCGGTTTGTGTCCATATTCCTTCCTTGAACGGTTGTGATTTTGGTCGCTAAGCGAAGATTCATTACAAACGAAATGTACGTCCAGCGGCAGGGAAGGGGTTAACCACGCCTCTGCCTGTGTTTCATCAATCTATGTTAACCCCTTCGGTGCCAGCGATCACTACCGCAATGGGGGGGCCTATGTTTGAACTGTTCTTTTGCAATTGTCTGTGTGAATGTTTTCATATATACATGAGCCAAGCCAATGCGATTTAATTTTCTTAAAGTACCATTACGCATTAATCCGACTGAAGACACGTTTCTGCACCATTTGTGTTTGTTATGTCTTGAGTCGACACACCTAATGAACTTTAACAGCAGTTTGGACACGCAGCAACAGCACATGCGTAATCGCACTTATTTATTCTGTGCACCCGTTAGGGTTTCAAACTAGTTTTAGCTGTTTCTCGTACTGATAGCACTGTATTTATAGAAAGGAGTGAGTCGTTGTCAGGTTTCTTGATATTAAGTCGACGTGTGCTGAACTGGATTCTCCTGTGTCCAAATAAACCATAATTAGACCTTCGTGTACTTTTCGTAACCGTTTGTTACAGATGTGTATCTTTGAACAGTTACGGCGGTAGTGGGCCTTTAAGTGACCAGGTTAAACTTGCACGTTGCAATCAATATGTGTGTCGTGTCGTCCTTCCTAGCATAGACTTTGATATGTCAAATGATGGTAACATAAAAATGATATCAACATATCTTTCAACATATTACAACATTGTGGATCCAAAACGTGACTGCCAAGCCTGTAAAATGCAAATTAATTTCCAACAAGGAAAGGTACACGATTAAAAATTACAAGTTTAACATCTTTTATGAAATATGTTGCATTGAACTTGACCTTTCTAAGCGTTTTTCTTTTGATAATTGTGTCATATATGTCCTTTCTATGCGCGTTTCTTTAGTCTTTGTTTGGGAACCCGTTCCAATGATTTTCAAACGACATCATTTCGCACCAGTCTCATATCCGCGCTGCATGCTTGCAGTAAAAAATGTTTTTAATATTATTGTCTCATAAATCTTGAAACTGCATGTGTACCCTGGCCTGATAAAAACCCAACAAAGCCCGAAAAGGGCATAGGGCTTGCGCGCAAGAAGGAAATAAAAGCTGTAATAAAGTGTTGCACCGTCCACGCACCCGTTAAATTTCTCACGAGATCCCGTTTGAAAATCAAGGCCCGTCTGCAAGAGGCACAGATCCTCATAAGACCCTGCAACTACAGGGGCTCATGAGGATCTGTGCCTCTTGCTGTCCAGGGTCAGGACCTTTTGCATCAGTTCCTAACACGGTGGAGGTCGTTGGAAGTTCGGTCTGCGACTATCAAAGAGATCGATTTTGAATGCCGCGTCCAGTCTGTTAGTTCTCATAAACCTGCAGCGTTTTCATTATGAAAAGACAGCAGGACTGTTCCGGGCTAAGACGGTTCCACTTCGGGCATTGATACAGTACATAAATCCACAGTGCATGCTAGCCGTGATGTAGTCACAGCAACCTGCTAGGCGTTAACCCCCTTCACTGCTGAGAAAACGTGAACGCGACCCAACTGCAAGAGACATAGATTCTCATGAGCCCCCGGGGGGCTAATGAGAATCTATGCCTCTTGCTGTGATCAATTTGTAACCATGTTCCTTGGACGGTTGTGGCTTTTGGTCGTTGACTAAACAAAGATTTCGGAAACAAAATGCGCGTCCAGTGGAAGGGAAGGGGTTAAACTCGCAATAACTAACGAATATATGCAGCAAACTTTCGATGGAACGAAACGCCAGGGGGCCCAACATTAATATGTTTGCTGTTATATCCAAAGTGTTTACTAAGCGATGTTGTTTACATGGAATTGTTACAGGAATTGTTCGAGCCTGTTAAAAAAAAAATGTTGTTATATCAGACTGTTACTATATCCGACCTGCGTCTGCCTCCAATGCCAAAGGTGCGAGGTTCGATACCGGGTTCCGGCGTTGGATTTTTCTCCTCTGGTAAGTGTCACCGTCTGGGCAGTGGGCAGATGTTCACATCTGCACGGGACATAGACGACCCCGGCCCCCACGAGTCCCCTGCTGCCTTGCAGGCCTGGCCGCTTGGCTGCGGAAAGGCTAAGGGAGGAAACCCCTGACATCAAAGCCCCGTGTCTCCGGGGAAGGCTTTTGAGCCAGAGACTAAGACAAGGACAGTCTGATATAAAACCTACGACCCGAGGACCTCGATGCCACCGTCCCAGCTTGCTAGGCCATGGCAAACGAACCAAGGGTTTAAAGGGTGGGGCCAGTACTGCGCACACTGCACTCTACCAAAAAGCTCCACCGCGCAGGCTTTAGGAAACGCCCACGGACTATGACACTGAACTTTCCAAGTCCTGTAGCGATGGGCAAGGGGCAAAACGGCAGGTGAAAGATGTCACTGGAAGCCGCAGTCTCAAACCTGCATGCAGGCGGTTCAGGATATTGGTCGCCTGATGTTGACCTGGGGATGACAACGTCACTCGGCACACCCTGAACGACCAAGCAGCCTTCTCTAGGGACAGCACTGCTTGCTCCACACGGAGAGGCCTAGAAAAGGTGGCCTAACCAAAGCTCATCCCCTCGTAACCCCAGTTGGCTAGCCGCGGTCAACGGGCATGTTCTCATGCAGTCAGAAAACAAGAAAAAACAATGGATCCACTCTCATGACGACCACGACCGGACTCAACGTAGCATGCTGGAACATCCGAACCATGCTCGACACAGCAGACAGCGGACGCCCTGAACGTCGCTCCGCCCTCATCGCCCATGAATTGCGGAGATTAAACATCGACATCGCCGCGCTCAGCGAAGTACGCCTCCCTGAGGAAGGCAGCCTCCAAGAACTTGGCGCTGGCTATACCCTCTACTGGTCAGGCAGGCCTGCATCAGAAAGACGGCTCTCAGGCGTGGGCTTCATGGTGAAGACCCCCATTGCGACTAAGTTGGAAAACCTACCAACGGGTCACGCCGACCGCATCATGTCCATGCGCCTCCCACTGAGACACCAGCAATACGTCACCCTTCTCAGTGTGTACTCCCCAACTCTCCTGGCAGAGCCGGCAGAAAAAGACAAGTTCTACTCTGACCTGCGCAGCCTCCTGCAGAGCACCCCTGCAGACGACAAAGTCATCATCCTTGGCGACTTCAACGCCAGAGTGGGCCAAGACTCTGAAGCCTGGAAAGGAGTCCTCGGCAAGCATGGCGTTGGGAACTGCAATGACAATGGTCGCCTACTGTTGGAGATCTGTGCAGAGCAGCAACTTGTCATCACCAACACTACTTTCCAGCAAAAAGACAGTCGAAAGACCACCTGGATGCATCCTCGCTCCAAGCACTGGCACCTTATCGACTATGTCCTAGTGCGTCAGAGGGACCGCAGTGACGTCCTCCTCACCAGAGTGATGCCCAGCGCAGAGTGCCACACTGAACACCGCTTTGTTCGCTGCAAACTCAGGCTCCGCCTCAAGCTGAAACCCAAGAAAGGGCCCCCCCCCCCCCCCAAGAAAAAGCTTGATGTTGCCAGCCTTCAGCGTGACGACAAGAAAGCTGCCCTTCAGGCCGATTTACAGCGCATGCTCAAAGACACAGTTGATCCAGCAGACTCCTCCCCTGAAACACTCCGTGAACAACTGAAAACTGCTATTGTAAAATCTTCTGTGGAAGTCTTGGGCTTTGCTAGAAAGAGGGAACAAAGACTGGTTTGACGAAAACGACGTAGAGATCCAGGAACTTCTAGCAAAAAAAAAGAGCCGCCCACCAGGCCCACCTAGCCCAGCCTTCCTGCCCTGTGAAGAAGTCTGCCTTCCGCCTCATCTGCAGCAGTCTCCAGCTCAAGCTTAGAGAGCTCCAGAACGAGTGGTGGTCCAGACTCGCACAGAGGACCCAGCTCTGCGCTGACAACGGTGACTACAGGGGCTTCTACGAAGCACTGAAAGCAGTGTATGGCCCTAGGCACCTGGTACAAAGTCCCCTGCGAAGCGCTGATGGACAGGCACTCCTCACAGATGATAATACCTCCATCTTGAACCGCTGGCCGGAATACTTTCAGCACCTCTTCGGCGCTGAGCGCACTGTTCAAGAAACAGTCATCCTCCAAATCCCACACCTTCCACTAAAGGTTGAATTGGACGAACCGCCCACCGCCGAAGAGACCCTCACAGCCATCCACCAGCTCAAGAGTGGCAAAGCAGCAGGCATTGACGGAATCCCGCCAGAGATCTGGAAACATGGAGGCCCAGCACTGCACAACAAGCTCCACGACCTCTTTCTCTGCTGCTGGGAAAAAGGAACACTACCAAAGGACCTCCGTGATGCAGTCATCATCACCCTGTACAAGAACAAAGGAGAGAAGTCTGCCTGCTCTAATTATCGTGGAATTACCCTGCTGTCCATTGCCGGGAAAATTCTCGCAAGGTTGCTCCTGAATCGACTGGTACCTGCCATCGCTGAAGACCACCTCCCAGAGGGCCAGTGTGGCTTCAGAGCCAACAGGAATACCACCGACATGGTCTTTGTACTGAGACAGCTTCAGGAGAAGTGCCGGGAGCAGAACAAAGGGCTGTACGTAACGTTTGTCGACCTAACAAAAGCGTTTGACACTGTGAGCAGGCAAGGTATGTGGCAGATCCTGGAGCGACTAGGCTGTCCCCCAAAGTTCCTCAACATGATCGTCCAGCTACACGAGGACCAGCAAGGCCAGGTCAGACTAAACAGTGACCTCTCAGAACCATTCCCCATTCGCAACGGCGTGAAGCAAGGCTGCGTGCTGGCACCGACCCTCTTCACCATCTTCTTCAGTATGATGTTGAAGCAGGCCACAGTGGACCTCGACGATGACGACGCAGTGTACATCAGATATCGTCTCGATGGCAGCCTGTTCAACCTCAGACGACTGCAGGCCCACACGAAAACCCTAGACCAACTGATTCGTGAGCTGCTCTTTGCTGATGACGCTGCCCTCGTTGCACACACAGAGAGAGCCTTGCAGCGCATTACGTCCTGCTTCGCAGATGCCACCCAGCTTTTGGGGCTTGAGGTCAGTCTGAAAAAGACAGAGGTCCTTCATCAGCCGGCACCCAAGGAAGAGCATCGCCCTCCTCACATCACCATCGGCGAGTCCGAACTGAACTCTGTACACCAGTTTACCTACCTTGGCTGCATCATCACGTCAGACGCCAAGCTGGACAAGGAGCTGGACAACAGGCTGGCAAAAGCGAACAGTGCTTTCGGGCGACTATTCAAGCGGGTGTGGCACAATCAACAGCTGAAAAAAGGCACCAAGATCAGCGTGTACAGAGCTGTCGTCTTCACCACCCTGCTGTACGGTTCCGAGTCCTGGGCCCTCTACCGCAGCCAACTACGACTCCTCGAACGCTTTCACCAGCGCTGCCTGCGTACCATCCTCAGCATTCACTGGAGTGACTATGTCACCAACGTCGAG